>WTSP01006543.1:0-33001 GCA_025331215.1 Actenoides lindsayi | reverse complement strand
ATTTAAAAAAAATATTATAGCTACAAATTAGGGCCAGTTTTAGTTTGGATAGATAAAATGTCAATAATAATTCAGAAAATTGGAAGCAATCAGATAAATATATACGTCCTTTTAAATGGGGAGTAGTTAGACTATTGTTATTTTCCATGCTTGATCTAAGAAGAGAAAAATGAGATTTTGCGTTTACTTGGCACAATTCTGTCATTGCACACAATATTTCTCTAAATGCAATAGAAACAAATGATAGTTGGCTATAGTCTGCTCAGAAATTTTATTTGAATTCCAGTGACTTCCCCTATACGTTCCAAAATCCCCATCTTTTTTCTTATACAGACAGACAGCTGCATAAGAATGACCAACTGTCATGCCTGCATTCAGTTGGAAAGAAAATCTATCAGGAAATTTATTTAATGATCAGGTTTTACACTATTAATTTCCTGAGCCTTACAGTCTGCTGTTATTTTGTTTCTTACTATCACAAAATATAATGCGACTAAACACTCCTTCCCTCTAATTAGCCTCACAGAAAGGCCTGTTTAATGAGAGCTTTTTGTGTTTTATTGTGAAAACAATTTCTTCTTTCTATAAACATATTAGACAATGATCAGATTTCAGAAGTCTCCACATCTTGGCCTGAAACATTTTTAACTGCCCTAGAAGCACTCTATGACACAGATAGCATCTCTAGATGTGTTTAATAAACATTGTAAAGACTCAAACATATTCAAAAATGAATATTCATATTCAAAATAAATGTGAGATGACTTAGGCAACATTTAAGCTAGTTAGCATGACAAAAATCCTGGACAAAGTTGATAAGGGACATAGCTGATAAAGTATTAAAAGATTAATTAATGTTAATGAAAATAATTTTATGGAAATTAGATCTTTTAAGACAAAACTCATACATTCTTCTAGGAGATTAAAACTTGGTTACCATGGAAACCTAGTAAACTTAAGGCTTCTGAAAGACAATCGACTTCCTTCTGCATGATGTGATTAAAAGTTAGACTGTACAAAACCAAAACATGTTGTGTTCAGAAGTGGTCAGCTAATCACAGAAAGAAACATAAAATAGCAATTCCTTCACTAATAAAAATTATACTGCTTTACTTCATTTCCATACAAAAATATGACTGCTTACTTTATTATGATGTATTATGTGAAATAACTGGTTAACAGTTTAACTGGTTGAAGGAAAGAAGTCAGAGGATTGTGGTCAATGGGGCAGAGTCTAGCTGGAGGTTTGTATCTAGTGGAGTCCTTCAGGGGTCAGTACTGGGACCAGTACTATTCAATATATTAATGAATGACCTGGGTGAGGGAACAGTCAGGGATGAGGGAACTTGCACTGTCAGGAAGTTTACTGTTGATACAAAACTGGGAGGAGTGGCTGACACACCAGAAGGCTGTGTTGCCATTCAGCAAGACCTAGACAGGCTGGAGAGTTGGACAGAGAGAATTTGAATGAAATACAAGAAGGGCAGGTGTAGAGTCTTGCATCTGGGAAGGAATAACCCCATGTACCAGTATGAGTTGGGGACTGATTTGTTAGAGAGTAGCACAGGGGAAAAGGACATGGGCGTCCTGGTGGATAGAGGGATGACCATGAGTCAACAATGAGCCCTCATGGCCAAGAAGGCCAATGGCATCCCAGGGTGTCTTAGAAGGGGCGTGGTTAGTAGGTCGAGAGAGTTTCTCCTCCTCCTCTACTCTGCCCTGGTGAGACCTCATCTGGAATATTGTGTGCAGTTCTGGGCCCCTTAGTGCAAGAAGGACAGGGAACTGCTTGAAAGAGTCCAGCGCAGAGCCACAAAGATGATTAAGGGAGTGGAGCAATTCCCTTATGAGGAAAGGCTGAGGGAGCTGGATCTCTTTAGTTTAGAGAAGAGGAGACTGAGGGGTGACCTCATTAAAGTTTATAAATACGTAAAAGGCGAGTGTCAGGAGGATGGAGCCGGGCTCTTCTCTGTTATGTCCAATGATAGGACAAGAGGCAACAGCTGTAAGCTGGAGCATAAGAGGTTCCACACAAAAATAAGGAAAAACTTTTTCACTGTGAGGGTGATGGAGCACTGGAACAGGGTGCCCAGAGGGGTTGTGGAGTCTCCTTCTCTGGAGACATTTAAAACCCACCTGGACGTGTTCCTATGTGACCTGCTCTAGGTGATCCTGCTCTAAGTGATCCTGCTCTGGCAGAGGGGTTGGACTAGATGATCTTTTGAAGTCCCTTCCAATCCTTAACATTCTGTGATTAGAGGCAAATGTAAGGTTATGGAAATGGGGAATAAAACTGTCCTTTTCAGTTTGACACACATGATCATGTGCAATATTTGGTATTCAAAAACTGCAGAGAAGCTGGTGTCCTGGCGAGGACTTTTTTACCTTACTTTTTCTGAGTTTATCAGAACTTTTTGGAAACAACCTTGGCTTATAAGCCAATTTATTTTCCTTTATATTTGAATAAGATTCAGTAACTATTTAAAGGTGTTTTTCAAATTGAAGAGGTTCTCAGGTTGTTGCTAATTATTTTCTATGTCTATGTTCAGAAGGGCTCTAATTCACAAGTGTTGAAAACCATAATGAGCCTGTAGTTAGGCATCAAATGGATGTATTTTGTTCTTTTACATATGCTTGCTGTAATAAATAAATATTGCTTGCTAGTAATAAATAAAATCATGGGTTTGTGTGGTTGAAAGCTAATGATTCAGAAACTGGCAGGCTGATGCCTTAAGATCTACTCAATTCACAAAGGGTTTTCAGACCAGAAGACCCCATGAATCTATGATTAGAGTAACTAGCCTCAGGTTTGAGGATGGTGTAGAGTTTATTTGTTGGAGAGTTGAAGAAAAAGTTACTGAAATTCCAGTGTTACCTAGAATCTTTATTTTTAACTCTGGTTAGATGACTCACTGACTTCTAGCTAGTGCAGGCAATTTTGCCTTTTCTGTCTTGTGCTGCATCTGACCTTTTATCTCTGTTACATTCTTGTAAGCTTTAAGAACTTTGTAACTGCTTCTTTCTATAAATTTTATATTTGTACATTGAAATTACATAGTGCTTTTATGCACTATTAAACTTTTTTTTTAAAACCCTGAATTTCCCATTTGACTAAATAGTGGTTTTCCCAAATATTCGCAGTACTTTTCACGTGTAACTGGCGTATATGTGGAGGGAGCTGTAATCTAGTTATGTGAATTTCTGAGAGGTGAGCACTGGCTGTTCCTAGGTAACTTAGCAAAATTGTTCCTTTGAGGCAACTCTTGGTTTTGATCAGCACTTTCATCGTCATAGTTATAAAAAAGGCTTATGTTTAGAAAACCAGTCCAATTCACTAATGGAAGGGAAAGCAACTGTACTGCTGCATGTTGGTTCACTCCAGCTTGTTTAAAAACAGTCTGTCCTGGAGATGTTGTTACTGGGACTTGGAAAAGAGCTATGAAGAGTCTGAGAGGAGGAGAGAGACGTGAAATAAGGAAGCAGGGCAGGAGTGGTTAAAGCAGGGATATACCATAGGACAAAGAACAGGAGCGAAAGTAACAGGATTTTTTTCTTAAAAGCGTTGACTGGAAAGTTGGTCAGTTATACACTGCACTTAGAAATGCTCATGTGTGTTTTTATGTTGCCATTAATATTTTCAGTTCAGAGAAGCAAGTAACAGAGGTTTCTCCAGAGGTTTCTCTTGCTTTGATTTCAAGCTAATTACTATTGGGTTAAGGTTCAAAGACCAAATATTGAGCCACTATGTCTATAGTTTCCAAATATGTAAATCACTGCTAGAAGTTTTTTGGTCTGTGTCCTGTCATAATGAGCTTGTTAGCAGTTGCTCTTGCCTTTTCTGCTTTTTGATGGTAGTGTTCTTTATTGTCCAGTCACTTAAAGCATGAGGTGGAGTATATTGTATATTTCAGATTATACTTCTTCAGTCTTTTCTATATAACAAAGTACAAGAAATCTCTTGCAAAAAGTTTCTGATAAAGATGCGTAACGAGTTAAGTGCAGGGGAGAGGGATGCGGGCAGGGCAGAAGAACATTTTTGAATGCACTTGAAAGCTTCCAGAAAACCCCTCAGACCATTTTATTTTATCTTAAAGCTAGATATAGAACAGGCTGCTGAATGTTAAATTCCACAGTCCCTGTAACGCAGAATTTACAAAGCCATTGATACCTGCCAACTTTACTTCTGTTTTGGAATAACTAGTTGACTAAGCTGTAGAGAACATGAACTGTCAATGGCAAGTATAAGGGGATCCATGTTAACTGATATAAATAAGTAAGGTCATAGCTCTGGAGAAAGTTCCATATGAGAATAAACATTTCTAAACAAGCCTGAAAATTTGAGAAATCAATATGGAAACTGAAGAAGGGGCCACATGGCATCAGCTTTTCTCTGTGTTAGTAATTAACCTGGCTGCAGGCATTCTGTAGCAGCCAGAGTTTTCCATCATGTTCTGAAAGAAATGGAGGTCTACACTGCAGTTCCTAAAGTGACAGTCCCTAAAATATCAGGTGTGGGTGTGTATAATGACCTTTATCACATAAGAAAGTCATGTGATTTTTCTTTTTCTACAAATGCTTGAAGAAAAGATTTTAAATCTTCTTGCTGTGGTCAATGATAAAACTGTCTTCACTTTTGTTTTGGGGGGATTTGGGATGGTTTTTTTCTGAAAAACATGCTGTTATGTGATTAATAACCACGGGTTAAGTTAATGAGTAGCATCTGTTCTTCTAGAACTACTTAATAGAGCTATGCACTTTTGAAGATGAAGGAAGTTTATGTGTAAGTGGCAATAGTAGTTGTTGTGGGTTAAAACACTATTAGTTTCTTAAAAGGGGATTCTACTTCAAGTGAAACTAGGAAGGTTCAGTAATTAAGAGAAGAATCTTTCATTCCCTTATTCTAATTTATCAATACATCAGTTTGACACTCTGGATTCTGTCTAGATGCATATAAAATGAATGAGTAGAACTTGTTATAGGTGGATCAGCTTAGACAGGTGTGACCACTTCAAATTTTACATGTGGTTTCACTGACAGTGATATTGTTGTCAGTCCTGTTATAGTAATGTCATGAGTAGGGTTTCTTTAAAAGCTTCTTGAGTTGCAGTTGCAGATTACACTTTGCTTTACACTAGTTCAGGCAGTCTGCTGACTCAGAAGCACAGTGGTACTGATAGCAATCCTGAGCCAACTGTGTGAGGAGGATGAGGACGAGGAAAGCAGACACATCCTGCCACTGAGTGGTGATGGAGATGTGCTGCAGCTATTGATGCACTTCATTACTCTAATTAATGTCTGTGTTGAAATGGGTATGTGATGGTTATTCCAGGTAGAAGAGATGGTTATGGCTTCCCTCTCTACCACTTTTTGCTTTTCAATAGCTTCTTTTTGACAGACAGTGCCTTGCTATTCTGGTTCCTTCCATCTTGCATTTCTTGTTCTCTCCTATCCCTAGCCAGATGTACCGATTTGGTTCTCTTCACATGCCTTTGAACCTGCAGAAGGAGGAGCAGCCTTGGCTCATGGTATTTTCCTTTCGCGTAACACTGTAGGCATTTTCTTTTTTGCATAAGGTGTTGGCACTTGCTTACACTGCTTTGAAGCCAGTTGCTTCTCTTTATTTCTTTCCTGCCTCTCTCAGAAGAAAACTCATGTAGCTTTTCACAAAATACCTGGAAGTAACAAATGAGCATCGTCTTCCGAGGCTATGTAGAAATGAACTGAATATATTTACAGGTTGGCTGTCTGCAGACAAAGCACCTAACTGCAGAAGCGGGCCATTTCTTTAAGTACTGTGTTGATAATGTTGTCTTTTCTAAAATGGAGTAATCTCTGGAGCAGTGTCCCTTTCACTCTAGTATCAACTATTGCAAGTATTTAGTGTAATTATTTTTTCTACTCCAGTGATGTAAGATTCATCTTTGGCATGACTGTGACAACAGTGGTCTTTCCTTTATATACTATTCCTATAGCAACAGCACAAACTTTACATGCTGTGTATAGTTAGAGGCACATAGAAGAATAAAATATCTAGATGGAAATAAACTTGTGGTATCATCTAGTTAATTTGAGTTGGTTTTTTTTTCCCTAGCAAATATCAATTTCTTTTGTCACAAATGAAATTTAGCTTTTGCTTTACATTCAGTGTAAATAGACTAAGTGAATAACTGATGAGTTCTTTATGCATCAGCCTCTTGTTATCACTAATCTGTCTGTTCTGATTCTCTGTTAGAAAACATAATCTAAAATTTCTTTCCATCTTTCTTTAAAGTATGATGTCCGGTACTCTAGAGGAAATGTTCCCAGTGCTGAGTACACTGGATCTACTGCCTTTCATAAAATATTGCTATTAATGCATCCTGTATAAAAGCACAGCCTTGGGTTTTTTATTATGATTTTATTTATTTATTTTATTTCAAGAACATCAATTTGTTGTTTTCTTCAATTGGTAACTTATTATAATTCCTCAGGCCATCATTTTGCAGTACTGTTACCAAACCTATTTATTCATGAGACTTTGCAGCCTTATGCATAGTATGTTTCCCTTAGTCAAATTGCTTCTTATTGTTTTCATGCTATTTCTCGAACTTATCATGACAATCCTCTCTGAGAAATCATAACTTCCACTGCAACCCATGCTTTGCAAGCTACGATTCATTTGTAGTTTGTTCTGTTGCATAGAACACTTTTTGTAAACACTGAATAGTGCCAGACTGGAAAGTAGGAAAGCCTTAGAAACCTCCTCTTGGTGGGTTTTCATAGCTCAGGAGTGAAATTTGAGCGGTGCTAAGGTATCCCTTGTCCTCTGAGAACTATTGGATGATGTTGTAACCATGGAAGCATTATGTTAATCGTAGATTAGCTTTCACTATGCATGAACTCATTCTAACAAGATCTTCCATATTTCAGGCAACCTGTTAAAATCCTGCATTTTACCTCAATGATCCATTCTAATTCCTAACTTGACTTTTATAGCTTCTTTCTGGAATAACTCTATATTCACAATTATCTCAAAATATACACTTTCATCTTAATCATATCTGTTAATGATTTAGAAAAAGTATTTTGTTTCATGACTTGGTACATCTCACAGTGGAGCTGTATCTGTTCAGTGATGGTTCATAGACCTATTCAGAAGTTTTAATATAGTATGCTCTCTTTATTTCATTACTAATGCAAATGCAGTGCTTATTTTACAGAAAATCTAAATGAATAGTTTGGTTCAAACTTAAATTAGAAAGAAGAAAAAGGGGGGAGGGAAGGTACAAGAAATAACAGTGTTGAAACAAAACACAATACAGCTGATGAAAGGAGTACTTATTTCCCATTATCAGCACTAAAGACAAAAGAGCTAGGAGGCAAGCTTGAATAGCTCTGCTTGATTTTAAGACACTGAGAGTTAAGGGAATGATGTCTGCCTTAGTGAAACAGAAAATAAATTTACTAAAATTTAATTCAGCTTAATAGAAATTGCTGGCAATAAAACGCTGTCGTGTGCAGTATTAATTTGCAAGAACTAGAGTAAATATCCTGGAAAGCTTGAACAAAGTGATTACTCGAATAGGAAAACTAGAGGGATTTTACAATATATTGCTTATAAATTTGTTACAGCTTAGTTTTAGCTGCAGTAGATGACGGAAATTAAATAAAACTTTACATATACATTATATACCTTAAAATGGACATCTTTAGAGTTTGAAACTAAATTTGTGAATTGAAAAATATTCAGGATTTTATTGTTCATTTCATGGGAAGATGTTAATGCAATACAAGAATTGAACAGAGTTGTGAAATCAACTTTATTTCTTTTTTTAGATCTAGTCTTTCACCTTGGATACAAAACTATTGTAAACAAGAGTTGTTCTCAGCACGTCCTATGTGTTATGAACTATTATTGGAAATTGAGGGTCAAGCAAAACAACAGTATTCACTTGATATCACACGTCTTCCCAATATAAGTCAAGGAGCTTGTCATGCAGCAAGTGAATAGGGTTACAATAATATTATACTTAATTATATTATTTGCAGTTGGTAACTATGATGAAATGTAGTCTTTTAAGAAAGTGTGTTCCTAAGTGTATTACGGTAATCTCAAATGGCATGGTAAAATTTATTTTTAGCTTTTCTGCTGAGCATTGCTGGAGAGATAATAGGGGGTTGCAGAGACAAGTCTTGAGGAAACAATGCAGTGTTGTTGACCTGGCAGGCAGTGACCACCACACAGCAGCAACCTCAGCCAGAGAAATGGTGGTGAGAGGGAAGACAAGAAAACGTTTCACCAAGGAAAGATGAAAACCAAAAAGTTTCAGTGAGGACAGTAAAAATTCCCTTAACACAAATATGGGTGACCCCATGTAAAGATTTGATTGACAATAAATGCAGTGTCTGTAGTTGCTGTGGTGTGGAGTTGTTTATGGGAAGCTATCAAGATTGTGTATTGCTTTGATAATTGGCATGTAGAATGTATAACTAAATTACTTGTGAACCGACTTAAGGAAAAAGGAGAAAAAAAAGCAACAAACAATCTTCAGATAATCTTGCAGCCTATTAAAGAACAATGTCGTTTGTGTCAGAGATCTGAAGTGTGACAGGTCTTTGGACAAACATCAAGCAAAGAGCTTGTCTGTGGAAAAAAGACTTGGAAGGCAGCTCTCATGACACCAGAAGTTAATTGTGTTAACTGTAATATCATTCTCAGTGCAGAATGTTGTGCCTTCATGTGAAACTGAAATGCATCAGGTTTCAGCCTTTCAAAAAGTTTTGAAACCCTTATAACTGGGGGATTTGGTATGGTCTGTATGTACTTACTCTGAATTGTTCCAAAATTCAGAACTCAATTATGCTTACAGAGGAAGTAGTTAGTAAAAGGCAGGAGTGTGTAGGTCTTTGCTTTTGTTTTGCAATATAGTGAAATAAATAACACCTGATAAACTTTTTGCACACTATCAAACCCCATGTAATTTATTTGGCAATATAAAGAAATTCCTTTTGTAGGAAGAAGAGAGAAGTTTTTTGAGAAGTTATGTTTTCAGTTTGAGGTGTATAATCAAGTTTCCACTGAAAATGTGACCAAATAAATACTTATAATTTTGTCAATGACAGCCAGTGTTTTTACAAAAATAAATAGAAGTAATTTGACCTGTTAAGAACCTTTCCTCTTTATAGACTTAAAATGAAAACATTCTTGTATCTACTTTAGTTTGGGTCATGTGTTCTTGAGTATATATGTGTAATGTAGGTTCTAAATAAGAATCCTTGGGTTTGTTTCTCTTGAAAATAAATTTAGTGCCAAGATTCAGCTTCTGTGGTTTTCCCTGGTCTGCCCTTCATTCTCCAGTTTTCTGTTTCTGCCTGTTAAAAGGTGATTTAAATTGAAACTTGTACTCTAGAACTCAGCTCCATTTAGTGCTTGTGCATTAATAGTTGAATAAAAGTAATAATTTGGTATTGTGAAGAGGAAAGCACATCACTGAGTATTACAGTAGAATACTGAAAATGAACAGTTTATGAATAACATACATCCCTCATGGATCTGCGTGCTGCCAGTGATTTCTACCATTTTTATGGTGTATTTTTGTATTATGTGTAAAGCAGTAGATTTTAGGAAAAAAACAAAGAAAACAAACCAAAGAACAAAGGCAATCTAGATAGATGATATTGCAGCAACCCTCAGATGAAAAACTGAACGTATTGATTATAGGATTCGAGGCTGGATCTTTTTGAAAAATATAGCTGATTTTGTAAAGGGAGGAAGAACTTTCTTCTTCATGGCTCTGCAGTGTTGCCTGCTTTACTACTGTCCTTTCCCTTGCCGGTGTATTTTTTTTTAGCACAATTAGCATTTACTTCATGTACCACTGCTTTGAATTTTGCCTTTTCTGGCTAACAGACATAGGACATACTTCATGACTCCACCCTTGACTAGAATGTAAATCTTCCTTGAAGGAAAAAGTATTGACTGATACAGAGGAAATTATGCAAAGGTGGTTGCATTACTGGTACTTTCTGTGTCTGAAAACTCATACAGCAAAACTCAAATGCGTATGTTGAATAAATACGCAAATAAAATAAAGGGAATATAAAAAGCTGAAGAATAAATGTCCAATTGTTTTTTCATACAAAAGAATTGTTCCTCTGGGTGTTAATATATTCAGGTTGATAATAAGTGCAGCTAAAGCTTGTTTGTAAATTCATTCTAATCAGTGCTATTCATTTTAAGTGTTGCTCCAGTCCCTAATGTTTTTTAGGAATCAGAGCACCTTTTTATAGAGTGAAATCTATTGCAAGTAATGGTCTTTGTCTGTAACTTTAGTGACTATTTTCTTTGTGATGATGTTTGACTGCAGCTTCCAGTGATCTGTTTAGCAACAGTGGCAATTTTCTAGGGATAACTAACCTGGACAAAGAGACCATCCTTTCTACAAATTCTTACAGGAACTCCAGTGGCTTACAGTGACTGAAACAACACCTATACGTGTTCAGGATTTGTTTCTAGTACTGGGGATGCAAACACAGCAAAAGCTACAGAAGCCCTTTGTTATTTTAACTTCTATGTGAGAAACTGAATAGTAAGAATTGTCTAAAGAATAAAGCAGTATTTTTAGTTCATAATTAATGCTGAGCTCATATAGTCATATAGATTTGAGTTAACTTGGGGCTTATGAATAGTAGGTCCTATAGACTTGTGTACATGTAAGTGATGTAGCAAGTTGCTCATCATTTCCCCTTGGATTATGGAGGCTTCATTCTACTCCCTGACCCTGTTGTTGAGCTCAGGGGGCTGGGTACCCAGTGAACACAACTGGTCTTACTATTAAAGACTGAAGCAGAGAAGGTATTCAGTACCTCAGCCTTTTCTTCATCCTTGGTCACTGTTTCCCCCTTCATCCAACAGAGAATGGAGATTCTCCTTAGTTCTTCTTTTGCTCTTAATGTATTTATAGAAAAGTTTTTTATTTTCTTTTATGGTAGTAGCCAGATTAATTTGTAGTTGGGCTCTGACACTTTTAATTTTCTTCCTGCTTAGCTTCACAACATCCTTGTAGTCTCCTGAGTTGCCTGCCCCTTCTTCCAAAGGTCAGAAACATTTCTTTTTTTCCTGAGTTCCAACCAAAGCTCTCTGTTCAGCCAGGCTTACTTCCTTGCTCACTCGCATCATCTGGCACAGAGGGACAGCCAGTTCCTGAGCCTTTAAGATTTTTGTCTTGGTGAATGTCCAACCTTTCTGGATTCCTTTTTCCTTCAGGAATGCCTCCTAAGGGACTTTGTCAACCAGGCTCCTAAACAGGCCAAAGTCTGTCCTCTGGAAGTCCAAGGTAGCAGTTCTGCTGACCCCCCTCCTTATTTGTCCTAGAATCCAAAAATCTATTATTTCATAATTGCTATGCCCAAGACACCTTCCATGCTTAATATTTGCCTTGAATCTTGACATTTAACTGAAGTATAGGGATTAAAATAGAGAGAATGGCTGCATATGACTTATATGGGTACCTACAGATACTAAAAAGAGCACCATCTATAATATGGATAAACAATACAAAAATCTTATAATGCTTCAAGATGTTACCTGCAGGAAAGGAATTGCCTTGACTTTTAGGAACCCACTTGAATTCAATAGTGGAAATAAAAATTATGAAAAAATAAGTCATTTTATTAAAATACTGAACACATGGATTTATATTCTTTCTTGTGGTGTATCACCTGTTTTTTAAATATAGGTAACTAAATTTTGGCTTTTTAATTGTTTTCAAAGTTAGTCACTAGAACTTGCTTAAAAAGATAAGTACTCACTTGATCTGTGCTTCAACTTCACTCTCATGAATTTTACAGGCAATAAGCTTTTTGGTTAATGCTTTCTGTAACTTCCCATAAAGGAAATTTGAATGTAAATTTCTGAGGTTAAAAATGGAATGACAAGCTTGAATAAGTATGCTTCATTAGTTCTCTGAGGTGCAGAGAAACCTCAGCTTCTGTAAACCAAACTTTAAACCTTTGGAATTGAGCCCATTTATATTTGCAAACATGCCCAAGTGACCTGGAACCTCTTAACAACAAAAAAATTGAATGATACAGACAGTCATTTGGTGTATATATAGTGATAAGGTCAAATTAACGATGAGAGTAATTCTCAACATTTCAGTGCAATTTACCTCCTTGATTTCACTTAACTCTTACAAAACTGGTCACAGCCCAAACTGATATAAACTTGCTAGCACAAGATTGGCATGAAGTAAAAAAAAACCATAATCCTGCAGGATTTTTCATGAAGGTTGTACAATATTGCCTTGCAGGTTTACATATTTAGTAAACTTGACTAATCAGCAGAGAATATAAATGTGTATTTATATGCATACATATGTGCATGTAAAACATTTATAAACACACAGAGCAGGGGCAAAGAGATATTCCTTCTTTCTCTTCTGATCTGTTTACTCACTGTCTCTTCTTTTATGAAAAAAATGTAATCAGATATGTTGGAAAAAATCAACGGAGGATGAGAATTAATTTTGCTGCCAACTGCGAATGTGAGAGAATTCAGTGTTAGATCAAATGAAACGAGTAGTTCGGCCACAATTGGACAATACCTTCCCCAGATATGCTTATAGACCTGTTTGTGTTGTGTGCTGAATAAACATTAACTGTTAGAAATTTTTATACAGACTTGGGTATCTCAGCAATAGTCACCCAAACTGTTTTGTAACCAGAGGTGTGAGCTGAGATAGCCTTCCGAGTTCATACTCTGTCCATTATTTGCACTTAATATAATTTTCTAGTGCATAAAAAGGACTAAAATGTTTTTCTGAATGTCTATACTTAACATAAAATGAAAGCAAAAGTGTTTTTTGAGTATTAGATAGCTTGAGTGTTCATCAAATCAGCACAAAGGCTTTCTTTGTGTCCTCTCAGCTGTGGTAGTTGCAGTTAATTACTAACCATTTCCCCAGAGGTGAATTGGCAAAAACACTCATTATGCTGGTGCATCATCATTGGAGTGTACTGAAATGGGTATATTGTCTTATGTGCTAGTAGGAAAAAAAACAAGGGAAAAAAGGAAATCAATGCTAACCAAATAGGTAAAAAATATGGAAACACAAAATCTGATAGGGAAGTTTACATTTGGCTTTCAGATTTCTAAAGGAAAGTTGTTCTAGAAAATATTAAAAAGCCATTTCAAAATTGATTATTATTTTAGAGAGAAGTATGAAAACTGATTCAGGAGCCATGCTGGACGCTGAGGCTGCAGAAATATTAATAGGTTTCGTAGTAAATAACAAATGTTGCTTTAGAATTAGTTGTTGAGATGTGGAACAACCCCTTTCAAATAAAGGTTGATACTCTAAATAAGAAACTGTACAAAGAGTTTTAAAGACATAATAAATTACTTGGTTTCAGGTATCACAATCTAGTCAGGGCTTCACCCCATGAGAGATGTGTTATAATTGGTTGTACTGGAAAGGAAGCTTGTGTGGAACTCTTGTAGTTCTTCTCTTTGGTTCATGACAGTTAATTGCTGTCCAGATTCACCATCTTGAAGTCTGTTCCACAATGAAATGAATGATGACTGCATCATAAACATCTTGCAATAAAACTGCTTATTAATGGGGATTCCTACTGATATCTGCTGGCATCACCTCTTCTCTCTTTCTCTTACTCTGCAGCTGCACACTCTTCAGAGTGGATGAACAGTCCCCAGTGGCTTTTTTGAAATATTTTTTGATAATGCCAGGGACTTTCCACCAAAAAAGAAATGGGACAGCAATTTATTTTGACCAGTATGAATAAGACTTCAAATTGTTTCAGGAAATTGGCCTGGGAAAAAGCCAGTCCCAAGAGTAAGAATGCTTTTGTGGAAACAAAATCATAATAGATTGATAGATTTTATTTTTTGTGTATGTGTTTTCTGAAAAGGTAGCAATCACCTATGTTTTGCCAAAATACATTTTTTGTTGTCTTTAACAACTGTATCTGAACAGTGCTTGGAAATGGTACTGAAAGAATGTAGATACAGGAATGAACTTATGTGTTAATATCATATTATTTAAATGACTCTTGTGTGAATTCTTTTCCTTTTCAGAAAAGCAGTCTGAGGAGGCAGTCAGCATTGATGATAATTAATGAAGACATATTTGAGAATAAAAGATAAATACATACATTTGAGCTTGAATAAGCTGTTAATACTTAAAAGGCTTTGGCAGAGAGGTTGCAAAGTTTGAGCTTATAACTGTATTCTCTTGCTAGAAATAATTTGCTGTTGAAATAATGTGTTATTTAATATGTTATGTCAACTACAGTGAACTAAGATAGCTGCTTCTTTACTTACAATGTTCTGGAATTTGTAACAGATAAACAGTAAACCAGATACCAGCATATTCTTTAGACTGGTATAAGGACACAGCATTTTATTCATGTTTAAAAGTTGCTTAATAATGTTATTTAAAGTTCAGAGGTGTATTCCAGTAAGTGTTAAAAAGCACTATTAACAATACATGATTGACTCCACAGAAAAGTTCTTCAAGGGAATAAAACTGTCAGAAAATTTTAACATGATCTTGTTTTGCATAAAATTTATCCCCTGCAGTGTAATATAAACCAGAAAGGACAAAAGCATTGCTATTCTTAGTAGTGCAGAACACATCTTCTATGTGACTCCTTATTTATATGATCTCATTGACAGTGACTTTTAAAAATGATGAATTTGAAGTCATAGTGGGTTAAGGACAAGTAAAGTGGAGAAAACCAGTTAAATACAACTAAGCAACTGATATTCAAAACAATAAGATTGTTTAATGCTTGAATAATTTTATTATTGAATAAAAAAGACAAGTCTAGTCCAAATGAATGACAAAGGTAAAAAACACTTTTTACAGAAGTGACAGATAGGACTGAGGCAGAGTCCATGTCACATGGGTCACTGCAGGCTACAATGAAGTTCTCCTGTCATATGTTAAGGTAGCCATCAGTTTACTTGTGTATTGTCAGAGATTTTATATTTGGCATATGATTGTATATTAGGGATGTAATACTCCAATTACCATGTCTTTATACCAAAGCTGTATTTTTGCTATATATAATTACTATTAATTCATGTGTTTGAGAATTTGACTTCTTGATATGAAAACTCAACAAAATATGTAATTAGTGTAGCTGGAGACAGATTCTTATCATAGTAGCAGTTGAATAATGGTAACTGAATAGAAGTATGGAAGGGTATTTAAAATAGAGAAACTTTGTAATCAGCTTGATATATGTGCAAGGAGGCACACTAAGTTGATCTCCTGGTTATATAAAGAATTGGAGATAGTTGGAGAGATACGGATTTGATGGGTGAAACTTTCAGTGGATAAGAAATTGACTGGATGGTTGCATCCGGAGGGTGGTGGTCAGTGGCTCAAAGTCCAAATGGAGAGCAGTGACAAGTGATGTCCCTCAGGGATCTGTACTGGGACCTGTACTGTTTCGTATTTTTACCAATGACATAGACAGTGAGATCAAGTGCAATATCAGTAAGTTTGCAGATGATACCAAGCTGAGTGGTGCTGTCATGCCAGAGGGACAGGATGTCATCCAGAGGGACCTGGACAAGCTGATGAAGTGGGCCCAGGTGAACCTCATGAGGTTCAACAAGACCAAGTGCAAGTTCCTACACCTAGGCCAGAACAATCCTTCACTATCAATACAGGCTGGGGGATGTGGTGATAGAAAGCAGCCCTGCAGAATAGGACTTGGGAGTACTGGTGGATGAGAAGGTGAACATGAGCAGAGAGTGTGCACTTGCAGCCCAGAAGGCCAATCGCATCCTGGGCTGCATCAAAAGAAGTGTGTCCAGCAGATCGAGAGAGATGATTCTGCCACTTTGGTCTGGTGAGACCTCTACTGGAGTACTGCATCCAGTTCTGAGTCCTCAGTACAGGAAGGACATGGAGCTGATGGAACGGGTCCAGCGGAGGGCCGTGAAAATGATCAGAGGGCTGGAACACATCTTCTATGAAGACAGGCTGATGGAGTTTGGGTTGTTCAGCTTGGACAAGAGAAGGCTCCAAGGAGGCCTAATAGTGGCCTTCCAGTACCTGAAGGGGGCCTACAAGGAGGCTGGAAAGGGACTGTTTACAAAGGCCTGTGGTGACAGGATGAGGGGCAATGATTTTAAACTAGAGAAGGGTAGATTTAGATTGGATGTTAGAAACAAGTTCTTTACCATGAGGGTGGTGGAACAGGTTTCCCTTGGACGTAGTTGAGGCCCCATCTCTGGAGATATTCAAGGTGAGGCTCAACGAGGCTCTGAGTAACCTGATCTAGTTGAGGATGTCCCTGCTCACTGCAGGTGGGTTGAGCTAGATGACCTTTAGAGGTCCCTTCTGGCCCAAACAATTCCTATAATTCTATAATTGATTGTTATGTATTGAAATATGTATTTTATGTATTTTGTAGAGAGGCTGGTGCTGGTCTCTTCTCTCAGGTAATTAGTGACAGAACCAGAGGGAATGGCCTAAAGCTGAAGCAAGGTAGGTTTAGACTAGACACAAGGAAAAAATTCTTAATGGAAAGAGTGGTAAGATATTGGACTAGGCTGCCCAGGGAGGTGGTTGAGTCCCCATCTCTGGATGTGTTTAAGCATCGCTTAGATGTGGTGTTGGGGGATGTGGTCTAGGGGTGAACTTGTAGAGTAGGGTTAATGGTTGGACACGATGATCCCAAGGGCCTTTTCCAACCTAAATGATTCTATGAATGTTAACATTTTATTTCAAACCTTATTCTGCATCTTTGTGCTTCTGCTTGTGTACCGATCAGTGCTATTTTGTCATTTACAGCTTTTTCATAATATCCCATGCAACCCCTCTACAGAAAGTGATTCACTAGCCTAAACAGTTGACTGTACTGGAAATGCAAAATTAAGGTTGCCTACATCAAACTTACGTTCTACAGAGTGGCCCCACCCAACACAAAAAAAACTAACAAAAGAAAAACAAAAATATCCCCACCTCTGACACAAAGGTCACATCTTTGCCAAACTTCAAGCTCATGTTCTCAAACAGGAAATAGAGCTTTTCAAGAAAACTTTTTAAGAGGTAAAAAAAACAAGTGGTTTTTCTTGCTGCTGTTACCACAGCAGCTGACCTATTCCAGCTCATTTGGCAAGAAACCGTACTCGATACAAACCTTATCATGAAATATGTCAGCTTACTTATAAAATAAAATAAAAATGATCCAATTTCCCAGGCTTAGTTGTTTTTACAAAGCTTTTCACCACTGCAACCACATTTCCATTGGGATCATAACCCGAAGCAATCATATAAACAACTGCATTTCTGCACAGGCCGTGACCCCACTTGCAGCTTCCTTCACCTATCCCGAGTCACCACCTCTCACCGGGAAAGCCCTGTGATGGAGGGAGGAGGGATGGACAACCCTGTGCACAGGAGACATTCTGCATGGAAAACATCAGGGAACAAAAAGCAGTTTCAAGTTTTGTCAATGATTGCCAAGATTGGGCCCAAATCAAAATCCCAGACAAAATCAAACCTGTAAAGAGTAAGAATCAAGGTCTACCACTCCAGACTGGCTTTTACCCATGGAAGAATACAAGGTGGGACAAGCCTTATTTTGGCAAATTCTAACACAAACCACCACCTCTAGCTGAACCCATTTTCAGTCACCCACTGTCATTTTGGTGCTGCTGATGCTCCTGGAGTGGCTCACGCACATTTATTGTACAAGTCTTCTGGTAAATTAGTGAAAATCATCTCATAGTGGAACCATCTCTTACAGTAAGTATCAGTAAACAGGGCCTTACAGGATTCCACATGATGAAAATAGGATATCTGATCCAAATACCACGCTTTTAAGCTACTTGGCTAAATAAGATGTTAAGAAAAATAGACCATGAATATAGTCTAGAACTCCTGAACCGCCTCACAACAGTCGTATTTCATGGGTCACACTTTATGACTGTTGTGGATGCTTCACAGATAAACACAGAACACAGCAAGCATTTCAAAAACTATCCAGTTTGGTTTATAATTGATTTTGTTAACCCACATTTTGCTTTTGACTTAGCATATTTCTGGGACCACAGTTATGCAATCAAAAACCAGATGTCATTTTTAGCAGCTGATAACCACACAGATAGGCTCTTCTGAAGAGCAGGCCCAAGGCTGTATGCACAGACCTAACTCTGCTTCCTTTGCATGTACATTATTCCACACAAGGGGATAAAGATGGAACCATGAAGCCACACACTATACTGCAAATTGGCTACAGAACTCCTCAGTGACCCAGGAGAAGGCAGGCTGCACCATGTTCTAGCTGGGATTCTTCTTCTTCCCCCCATTTCGTTTTCATAACAGTCCAGCACTTTCTTTACACACTTTTTACACCATCTCCTCTCTAAAGTATGTAAATAATTTAGTCAACAGTAATGCATTATGCAATTTATTTTCAGCCAACAGCACAGCCCTCGTTAGATGCGATTCCTGGGAAGAAGCAGTTAATTATGGTAATTCATCTGCAGACCTAGGTGAGCAATTCCACCGTTATTCTGCTATCCTACTTGATATGCATACGCTGTGTAAGAGCAGCTAAATGGCAAGTTGCAGAACTGCCATCCCAAGCCCAGATTCTCTAACAAGCTTTGAACCTGGGCTTTAAGGCAGAGCTACAATAAACACCACTTCGGGGAGGTGAAGGAGTCGATTTACACACAACAACCTGCAAGATCAGCGTCTACTGAATAGACCTCTACAAGAGCCCAGAAATAATTCTATGCTATTGTATTGCCTATTTCTGGAGTGGTATGTGATCATACAATTAGAGATCATAGAGTACATCCACACAAAGAATGTTTCAGGACCTGCTAGGGATGGGGGGAGCTCTTTTTAAAAAATAAATAAATAAATAGATGACGTTATCTGGAAATTCAGAGCTGGTCTCAACAACTCAGAAATGCTACTAGCTTTTCCTTCACAAACTTTAGAGGAATACATTTCAGGTCTGATTTCTGCCTGAGGAAGAATTAGTTCCAAACAAAACGAGCTGAGATTTTCAGTCATTAAGATGCTAAAAGTCTAAACAAAGAATTTAGGATAACAATCCAAAATAATTACCAATATTAAAAAAAACCAAACCAACAAAAACTAATAATTTCTAAACTGAAGTTTTATGATTGCAATCATGGGGAGCAAAGACAGCATTTGGTTCAGAACCAACACTGACAGAAGTGCTCTGGACAGGAACAAGAAAAATACCATTGGTTTGATAGCTAAACCAGAGGAGAGGAGAAAATGAAGGGCAGGTCTCAGCTAGGTGAAGCAGCATGGCAGTCTCCTGGAGATGTGCTATGCTCAAGCACAGATTAGTTATCTCTCTGTCTGGGGGAAGGCTCCAGCCACTGCTCCTCTTGACCTGGGCCAGAGACAGCCCAGACTGTCCTCACCATGAGCCTTCCTTTGGGGCAGATCAAGTGCAACGACCACCTGACCCAGTACCTGACCCAGTACCTGCTCCCTGGGCACCTCAGCACACGCCTTTCAGTAGCCTGGATCTTGGGGCTCCTCTTTGCTGCACCCTTCTGTAGCCTATCTGCAGACATCAGCAACCAACAGCTAAAGGATCCAGATTGCATAACTCCGGAGAGCACACAGCTACTGAAGGGCAGCCTCCTGCCAAATCCCTGCCCTCCCAAGTGTAGCACATTAAAGAGTGCAAAATTCACTGACACTGAACTTGCTTTGGAGAACGGGCAGCCAAATCAGCCAGGTTTGCACGTGCAGAGCTGGTCTTTGGCCATAAGCCGAGCCTAGAAACCTGCAGCACCCCCTCAATTAAAGTCTTAGTAATTCTAGATAGTCACTGCTTTAATGATAGGAGGCCCCGAAGTTGACCTCTTGGAGGTCTGCATGGAGCACAGATCCGAGATGCACGTGCACAGCCAGTTCTCATTTCAACCTTCCAGGCTTTGATGCAGCTGCAGGACTAAAACATCAGTGGTCTCTAGCTTGTTTATGACTGACTACGTATTCTAGAAGGTGTTTTGCCAAACCCCATAGCTAAAATAAAAGCCAGCCTTCAAACAGCTCAAAACTTCATAAACAAAACAAACAACGCGCCGCAAATATCGAATGCTTCCGAGCAAAGGCTACTGCTGCAAAGTTCAACATTTAAGCCGGCAACGAAGTGTTTCAGCCACTGAAACAAACGACTGGTTAAAAAATGCTACCCCATCGTCATCAGCATCTTAAACGGTTCATTTTTTTTGCTCTCTTGAAACGCGCCCGGCACTCCAATTATTAACCGAGCAAACGGACGCAGCCCTAGCCATTAAAAAAAAAAAAATTGGCAACATTAAATTTAAATCTTTTTGCTTAACCCAAGACTAGAAAACTGTCAGCCCTGAAAATTAGTTTCGCAGGGCCTTAATGCAGCTGAAAATGGTTTACTTGCTAAACATGACAAGCAAAATCCGAAATAAAGGGAAGCCCTTTCCCTCACCACCACACCAATATTTTTCTTTCCTGAAGGCTGGATCATTTCCAGAGAACCTGAACTGACTTCAATGGAGCGATAATAGATTTCTTACAAAGGAGATGCAGACTGCCTCAGAACACAAGAAAATGGTTCAACGAAGTAAGGGCTTCGCTCAGCTCATTCTAAAAATACCCCAGGATCACACTTAAGAGGGATATTTTTTTTTTTTGTAACAATTAGGGCTTGCCTACCCCAACAGCTATGTCTGCTGACATAGAGATACCTATTGTACTAAACAGGATTGAGACACTTTCTTTCTGGAGTCGTTCCAAAAAAAATGTGAGCACACTGTAAATTCACACTTTTTACTTCAAGACATGCTACCTAGAGAGTGTAAATATATTCTTGTAAAGTTTAAGGGATTTATTAAAGTGATAGCAGGATTTCCTTTTTAAATTAACCCGAGGATACTTCTGAGTGTATAGTGAAAATAAGGCAAGTCACAACATAAAACCACGACTCGCGACAGCTGAACCCAAATGTATACAACTTTTAAGTACTATTTCCAAACTGAAGAGTGTTCCCAAAATTAACATGCTCCCTAAAATTTCACTTTCCAGCAGACGAAAAATATGCAAACAAGGTAAGAGAACAAGACAACGTAACAGAAAGGGCGTGCTCGGCAGGATCACCAGCACAACTGTGCTTGCCAGGACAGCTTAGGAGACACCTATACTGCCAGGGAAAGCTCTCACCAGAAAGCAACATCCTATGTCACGACTGCACGTCTTGACGAAGTATTTCTCTTCACAAGACCTGAAATGCTCTATCTGCCCAGGGTATACAGCTCTGACAAGGTAAATACCACCGGTTCTTAGCAAAGGGCATAAAAAAAGATTTTCATACAAGCTTGTAAATTTGCTTAACTATAAATTTAGAAACAAGAATCATTTAGGAAGCTATTAAGGAAGACTTGGCCAAATGAAATTGTAAGCACGTGACAAAGATCACGTCATCACTTAGATCTACTTTATAGATGGGCAAATCCAAGCAGTCAAGACAGCCTGAGTAATGCTGTCACTACAAACAGAAAGGCTGGAGTCAGAGCAGCTTAGCTACCAGCTGGCCCACCGCGGTCTGATAGCAAAGCTGATAAAAGCTGTTCATGGCCCACCCTCACCTATCAAGACAGGTTTCGTTCCTATAGATAGGCTATAGTTTACCACCTCCTTCGTGGTAACAATGCAGGCATTTGGGGAGCCACGCTGTAAACCAGTTCAGCAAAAACACTTGGGTTTTAATAACTGCCCCCAAAATAGAAGTTTTAATTTCATATTCAGTCTTTCCAGAGATGATGTTTGTCTGACAAACAAGCCACTGTATGGACATGGTAGAGGAGTCTATTGACCACAGCAGAGGACAGAAACTTTCTTTCCAGGCAGGGAGGTCCACAGAGCTCAACCTGTAGCTTTTGGTGTGTTTCTCAGTTCCAGCAAGAGCAGGGACAGGTTAGAGGTCCTACGACCTCCACGCCCATCTCCGCTGCTGTGCCAAGCTCTCTTCTGACACCCATCCCTGAAGTGGCTTCACCAAGAAAGTTCAGCCTTTCCCCACACCCTAAGACCCGCCAGGGTCTGGAAAAAGCACAGGCATCTTAAAACTTCAGAGAAGCTTGCATTTTCATGTTACTAAGGACACAGCCATGACAACTTTATGAACCAAGTAGCCCGATTTCAACACGACTCTTCATCACACACGGGCACCATCAGAAAATATTTCCAACATGATGGAATGTGTTTTGTCCAACATAAAAGAAAACTAGAAGACAAGCGTGAATATAAAACGAGCGCTTTCCTGAACTAAAAACTTCTCGTAAGAAGCTGAAAAATAAAACAAAAGCCACTTTACACTGCTATGCAGCCTTTCGCCAGAAGGTCTCAGGGCACTGAACTGATCTGAAAAAATTCCTGTTAAGTATTAAATCACTGGTGCATGGGTAAATTTGTTAATCCATTTGCTAAGGTCACACAGTGGCAGAAATAGCAGATAATCCTGACACCAGCTTTCTGTCCTAATCGTTATGCGGACAGAAAATCTTCAGCGATGTAAAATGAAAATCAAGTAACTACAGTTCTCTGTTGCATACAGGTATATTAGGTCAACCCAGAAAAGCCAAATCATGCACGTGGGGAGTGGAGGCACATTGCTGGGGATCCACCACAGACCTACACAAGCCCATGAACATCTACAGAGAGAATTTATAACCAGAAAGTCATTCTGTAATTCCCTCTATTCAAGTGATCCCTATTAAGGGACTGTGCAGACAAACTGCAGCCATGCTAAAAAAAAAAAAAAGTCTGAAAACCTTGAGCAGTAACCCACAGAATATATTCCATTAGTGTACAGCATCCACATTAGGAAGCCAAAAGCTTGCCCTTCATCCTGTACTGAAATTAAAACAGTATTTTACAGATTGCCTGTAAACCACCAAAACTGAAGAAATCTTCCAAGACCAGAGGGCAGACAGACACACAACTGACACCATGGACATGCTATCAGGGCTGTAACATTTGCCACCAGCTTGAAAATTTCTGCCAACTTTCATGGCATTACATATGAAAGCATCCTGGTAATACCCACTACGGAGCTCTGACAATTCCAGACCACTTTTGTGTTCTGTTCTTGTATCGATTGGTATAAAATATACTGCAAGCACTGTTTTCTGAAAAGGAAAATGAAAGACTATGAGCTGACAAAAAGTTAAATCATATTCTACGAATTAAAAAATACTGAAGCAGAAAATGAGCTACATTGACATTATTAAGTATGTACGAGAAACAACAACATAATAAAATCACCATAGGCAGGGAAGACTAATCTTCCTGTTCCTCCTTAGGCAAAACTCACAGCAATTTCAACGGGATTCTCCCCCACATATGTCTGGATGACTACAACCACAGCCTCCACGTGCCAGGTTTGCTTCTGCAGCCAGTCTCTAACGCATCCATCTTAGATACACTACACATATCCTGATTACAGGGACTTATAAACAGGAGGAGCAATTTAGAAGTGATCACAAAAACGTGACTTCAGTAGAGATGAGGTTCACTATTATCAAGTATCAACAGTTTGGTCGTAAAGGTCTCACATTTGAAAGACTTTCAAGCAAAAAATCTTCCACTGACTTTTGAGAAAGCATATTTTGCATTCTCTCTGTCCCAAGTGTCTCTGTTTCAGAGCCACAATTCAAGCCTGCTACCCACAGGTTTCACTAGGCAACAAGGTACGAGAGAGTTTACAACGCATTATTCTCTTCAATTTATTTTCTCAGGTTCTGGAAACATAGCAAGACACCAAATAAAAACGGTGCTTCAATATCAAGCAAGAGTATTTCAGATATTACTCAGTTTCTAGATGCGAACTCTTCAAAGATGATCTTTCAACTCCGAAGTCACAATTCCACACGCTCATCTCCGTGCAGCCCAGGACAAAGGCTCCCGTGGACACGTACCAGCTCGCGCTCTCAAAGCCACCTTTGTTCACCCAGAACAATGGGGCATGTGACTTGTCAACACTACCCACAATAAAAACAATAAGATAAGGCTGCCACTGATTTCACAACGACCGACTCTGGTTTTGCTAATTTTAAGTCACAATGTCAATACAAATTTCTTGCGTAAAATCCGTTACTTCGAAGAGCCCCGAGCTAACCCCACGGCGCTGAGGTTTTCCCTCCAACTTCCTCGGCTTTGCACGTTCGCACCGAACGCTCACAGCAACTTCCCCCAAAGCCGCCCTCTGACTTCATCCAGAGTTGGATCAATGTTTTGTGCCTCAAGCCAAGATTATTTTTATCAAATCCAGGCACTGCCAAAACGTGTCCTCTCTGTTTCCTGCCCTGCACGGCTGCTCCGGGCAGCCCTCTGCTCCACGTCCCGCTCGCTGCCAGCGGCACCACCTCCAAAATGAGACTTCCTCCACAGTCCCACGCATCTCGCTCTGCCCCAGACAAGGGCTGCGTGGTCAAAAGCCATCTAACCCCTCTGGTTCAAGAGGGCCCCTACAGGATCAAGTCCGGTATGTAAGCTAAAGTTCGAAGAAATGGGAAGAAAGCGGAGAAAACCCAGAGAACAGGAACTTCTGTTGCATCAATTTGGTTCGAGAACTGATAGAAGAACAGGGAGAGTGTAAAAGTCAGTCCAAAATGACAAAGAGGAGAGCAAACCTGGGGGGGGCCGGGGGGATTAAAAAATCAAATAAAGCCTCAGAAAAGGATAACAATAAAATGATGCAAACTGGCAGGCCAGAGACAAAACACTCCTGTATATGACATTAATGTGCCACATTCGTGCTACAGCACGGGCAAGGCAGCGGAGCCAGGCAGAGCAGAGGGCCCGGCCATGCAGACCGCTGGAAGGGTTCGTTTTAGAGAGAAAAAAGCAGCACAATCTCACACCTCTCGTCTTTTAATTAGGCAGAGGGAGGCTTGTGGGGTTATTTTAATCACACAGAGCAGCAGCAGGCCCAACAGCACCGGACTGACCAATAAAAGTAGGCAGCGATAGGCACGTGGAAGTAAATCAGCATTCCAAACTTTCACCATTTACAGTAACGTCAATGCAAACGAACTCTGACAAACTGAGCTCTCACCCTGGGTTTTTAAAAACAGGGCATTTCTTTCTTTTCACCTTGAAAAAAACTCCATTCCACAAGCGGGTAGTTGCAAAACCACAGCTGGGAAAGTGGGAGGCACATTAAGCACGCAAATAAGATTCTGCATATTCTTACATGACGACTGCAGCTTTCTGGAGCTCGTCAGCAACGCCCGACACACACGAGCCTTGCTGCTGGCACAGCAGAGAATCCCAGCCTACAAAATGGACATGCTCTCAGCCCGAGCCTGACTGCCTTTCACATACCCTCCGAGTCTCTCATATGAAGTCATCCAAAGCATCAGAGAGCAAGTCAAAACACATCAAAAGTGTTTTCCCTGGCTACCTCTGAAAGTTTCCATATATCCTTCATAGATTTTTTCTTTTTTTCCATTCTTCTTAGCACTTCTGTCAGTACACACAGGACCTTTAAAAGTCCAGTTTTGTGCCCCAGTACATACAAGCAACCAGGATCTCTCTAGCACAGGATGCCACTGTGTCCCAGGCACTGGGATGACAAGAGGAGAAGGACAGGAATATTCAGTTTGGTGCTTCCACAACCAGCCCCATGGAACAAGAGAGCAGAGGTTTCATCTCCAAGACATAAGCAATGCCTGTCTATTTTACCAGACAGTAATATATCCGGGAGGGCTGTGGTGCCCAGGCACCTCAACGGGATGACCAAACACTCAAGGAAAGTTTCTGGGTTTTTTTTAATGGAGCAGACTCTTAGAACTTATTTTCTAATGTATTTAGTGTGTACTGTGTGTACTGTAAGAAAGAATCTTACAAAGGGCCTTGATGAACTAAAGCCAAATAATGCATATCCAAATAACCTTGCATGTGTAGACAGCAGAGGAACCAACTAACATGGACTTTGCCAACAGTAAGATAAACACATTGATATTTCTAATGTAATCAAAGGCCATTCACAATCTGCCCTGGAAGACAGTCACAGAAATGTAAAAGCATTTTTTCTTACAACTCAGTTGTGACAAATATTTACTCTAATAGGGAAAGCTGTTAAAAAAACCCAAACAAACAACAACAACAACAAAAAACCTTGGTTTCTATTAATCAGCTACCTTTAGATATCCATCCTTGCTATCAGATTAAGCTCACCGTAACTGCTAAGTGGCTGTTTCATTGCATTTTTAAGTTTAATTGCAATTCATCGTACTAAAGTTTCATATTCCCCACTTTTTTCAATCTTACACGGTGCTAGAAATTTACAGTCTAAACAAGACACACCAGCTTGTGAAATTTAGTTGTGCATTTGAAATACAAATCAGGTACGACATCTGCATCAGGAAAACATTCCTGTTCTATAGTCAGCACGGTCCCCGCTTCTCTAAAGCCTGCTGCACTAGCTACGGGACACAGCCGAACTATTGCTACATAAGATACGTTTCTATCACAATTCATTTGATGCCGACACGAAGAGATGGTTGGACAACGCTGTTCCTCATTTTCCTCCTTCCACATCCGTGCTAACTTTGCTTTAAAGGGACGTTAAAAAGTATTGCATCTGAACAAAGTAAAGACATTACAGATTCACAAACATCATCACGGCAAACCCCCGGGTTTTTGCGAAGCACTTCCTAATTAAACCGTATCGCTCAGAGTCTGTGTGTCTGTGTTAATACCCCAGCACCAATTTCAGCACTAGAGAAGAATGTTGACATCCGTACAAAAATGAGCTGTGATTCATTGTCGAACAGTTGCCTTCCCTTTCGAGAACACCGCAGACCGAAGGACATATTGCCAAACTGAAAGCACCGATACTTCCTTTAACCTAATATAGGACAAATAAATACACTTCAACGGCTTCTAAATCTTCCACGTCCTACTTTTTTGACCCAGATCTCTTGTTATTTCCCCCATAGGTCTATGCAATGTCGAAACTATTTTTTCCCCACAAATTTAGACTTAACCTAAAAGAGGAAAGGTTCTCATCACTCCTGCGAGCTTAACAAACCTGGATGTGGGGGGAAGGGTCAACCGACAAGACTCATCTCTGTTAAGATAAATTTGTACTTTACAGTAAATGTTCAGCTGTACTTAACACTCTCCCAACTACCGAAACTAAAAATTCTCAGGTGTTCCAACAGGACCGTAAGTTACACCAACATCAATGATAAATGAAGAATAATTAAATCTTTTATTACTATTTTTACAAGGCAAAAAGGACTTTTCAGAAGTCACACTGACACTTGAGCATTAATCAGCCTGTCCAAAAAACACAAGAGAGCTATAAACCTTGTTATTCCTCTCCTCGGCCAGCCCAGACAACTTCTCCGAGGAAATCAAACTCTCTTCTTTGCCTGGGCCTTTTAAGGGACCATCAGGGGGTTGAAATTCACCTTGGGTGTGCTTGAAATCAAGCAAAGTCCCAGCCAGCGATAGGTCACCCACGCGAAGAGCCTGAACTTTTAACACCATTTGTGTCAAATGGATGCAACTTTTAGGATAGGTTATATTTAGGACTCTAAACCTTGACAGTTTCTGTGGTTTTGGCACCGGGCACAGTATTTAGCACTACATTTTCATGAATAGTAAATATTTGACCCTTAACTCATAACCTTGGGAAAACACTCCAGGAATAGGCCGCAGAGAGATCTCTTCTGTAGGCTCGCGGGTTGCCGGCAGCAGGCACGTAGCTGCGCACGGAACAGGAAACTTTCCAAAGTCACTTTCACAGTCCGAATTCACAAAAACCTGCCAGCAGCCTGACGTCAGCGGGTCCAGCGGGAGCTCTGCACGCAGCTGGGGAAGCGACTGCATCACCCCTCCAACCCACCAAGGGGTTAAAAGGAGCACTAGCTGCAGAGACAGCTGTTTGCCTGCCTTGCCAGGTTGGCAAAACCATTGCCCCGCTGAGGGGGAAGGGAAGGCCTACTACTCACACCACACCAGCTACAACTTCTAGTAACGCACCTCCAGCAATCTGAAACAACACTCAGTACGTCTGCACATGGCACACGGTCTCTCCAATCCACACTTGCATCGAACAGAGGTTGAACTGAATCTCAGACCATAAACAACAACAAAAAAAAAGAAACAAACCGCGGAACTGTTTTTTCTCTAGATGATTCTGAATTTTTACTGCTAGACATTACTAATAAACAAGATTGCTCCTTTGCAACACGGAGACTTAAGAATTACAACAATAAACACAAGTCGAGAGTACACAACGCAGCCTTTTACTAATAGTGCTCCCAGACAGAAACAGAAACTGCACCCTCACGGGAGTTTGCAAAAGCCAGCAAACCACACGCGACGCTCGGGGTTTAGAAACGCCAGGCACACACGGCAACTGCCAACTCCGCGCGCAACTGTGGGCACTCGGCGTCGGTGAAAAGATGACTATTAATATCTTACTTTACAGATGCCACTTCATACACTCGAGAAGAGCCGTGTCTGCACCAAGCAGAAGTAGGGCACAAACCCGCTGCCACCACCCCATGCCGTGCAGCTCCCAGAGCCGTGCAGGGCACACACGGCACAACGGGACCCAGGCGGGCACTAAACCAGCCCGGCTGCACCAGCTTGACGCTCACTCTGTTGGCACTACTCGTTTGGAAAGAGGCCCTGTTAGTCTGAGAGCACTCGCAGACACCTTGCTTTTGGTGTTCTAACCTGCTCAGAAGAGCCTCAGTATCTCTGGGAAGCGCTGGATTACGCCACGTACACTTAGGTTCAAAGACCAAGAAGGGACTCTTTGAAAGACGCTGCGTACGTTGGCTGAGATATTTCCATAAAACTCAGCACTTCAGAGGCTCTAATTCACCAGGCCTTTTTATTTTTATTTCTACAGGTAAGAAAAATATTCTCCAAAGTCTTTCTAGCAATCAGCCTGCCCAAGAAAGCGAGCGAGCAGGGGTAAGCCGCAGCACCCGTAATTTCGCTCCTCGGCTAGCCAAGCCGGTGAGACCCTACGCACCCGACCAGGGTGTGCATTTTCATCCTCTGGCTTGGAATGGCCACTTCATTCTTATCAAGGACGAATTTTTTTTTAAGGCCCTTTAGCAATATAAAAAGGAGACTCTAAAGGATGGCACGAGAAACTACGCGGTGAAGTATTAAAACAAAATAAAATCCATGTTTAGGAAGGTAAGCTGAGTTCTACGGATCCTTCAGAACCAAAGGAAAACTCAACTTGAGCTCAAGCACGTCCATTAACACTCCAGGGCATTTTGTATAAACAATTTCAGCCTTGTTTTCATTACAAGGAGGAAGAAAAGGGCCTTCTCACTTTAGATTTGATGCCACAAGGCAGAACTCTAAGGAGAAGTCCACAGTTTTCACACAGTGGGACAGTGATTTCTAGACCAGACTTCAGTACTTTTTTTACTCAACCGATCAACTCCTGACGAAGTGACAGCTATGCTGCCTCATCTTTGCTACTTCTTACCTCGTTAGCTAATTCAATTTTGCAAAGTTAAAAGAAAGCCAATATATTCCCCTACAATTTCATCTGAAAAGATATTTCTTATTCCTCATTTCATTGTCCTACTTTATCTCCGAGGAAACCAATTAAGAGATGAATAAAGCAGTATCCATCTACTCTGCTTGAGATCACTGGATGAACCCAGTAGAGTCACTCTTTTCATTAAGCTATTTTACAGAAATTAAGACCATCTAACTTCACACTACAGTGCTCAGAAAGCTGCATGTATTTGGGACAGGGGTAGCGAAATCAGTAGCAGGAACATACAGGAATGGTTTCCTCATCAGCTGTTAATTGGAAGGTACTACCTTAATGCTGCAACACAACTCAAAAACACCGAAGAGAGATATCAATCACAGTTCCTAAAGGAAAACTTGTGACACTTCTTCAGCTAACCCAAGCACTTCTATTTAAAATGAGCGTGCAATGAGTATATTCTCACAACAGCCACTTTTTGCAGGAGCCAAACACGCATACTTACAGCGTGTGCAATACACACTTTCACTTCTCTCCTGACCTGAGGTTACTTGAATGAGTTCATGCTTAGGGCTTTAACTACAGCCATTATTACACTCTCTCCTCTGCACGTGTCTGCACGCACAAACGCACACAGTGAGGATGGTCGCTACACAGAACAGCATCACAATTCTCTATATAAACAATGTGAATTAGATTAAAAATGAGCTGTGCTTCAGTATGCTACATTACAGTATTGGAATGTTGTGGTACTGACACAACACAGCCCTCACGCTCCTCTCCAAAGCAGAGAGCAGGCCACTTTTTGACCTTCCTAACCCAGTTCAGGAGGGGAAGAGCTGGCAGCAGGTTTGCTCCCATCTCTTCTCCCCTTGCCAGTAGCGTCCTCTCCATCAAGGTGTCAGAATTCACATGGGCACCACAATCCTGAGCAGCTATAGGTCCGGGGGAAGGGAAGAGACGGGCAAAGCAAGCAAAAATGATGGGGGGGAGGGGAGGCTATCTCTTGGGTCTCCAGATGAGCAGAACAGGATTAGTGAAGGAAAGGTGTCACACCTGCCACTGCCTCAGCCTTCCTCAAAACACTTCACAAAGCAGCGATACCAAAACAGTGTATCTGTCATGGAAGATTCACATCCTATTGCCCACCACTAATACAAAACACACTTCACTTCTGCGAGCGGCTTCGCCAACATCTGCAGAGTTTATTCAACCTCACCAGAGCGCTGATGTTCACAGAGTTGTGTATGTTTCCTTACAGGACTTCCTGGCTTCTGCATGATTACATCCTTGTAGGATGTGGGTCTTTACTGCCACTACAAAATTTATAACAGCAAACACATTCGGACTCAAACGTGAAGTACACGTTAAATTAAATTCCACAAACAAAATCAAGTTAGGTAAAACAACTCAGTTTGCTTTACATTATGCAGACATGTTCTTCCTAACTAAAAAACATTACCCGAAAGCAACTTTATAAGCAATTTTGAACCACTTCCCCTAATCCATCCAGGGCCTCTTTATGCTTAGGGCTGTAGCACTTTTTAGCATCAAACCCTTTCATGATAGGAAAATGACTATGAAGTTCTGCTGTTGGGTACTTAGCACTTATACCACGCCTGACAACTTCAAAGCATTACACAAACATCAATAATTACCATATAGAGAGTAAAACTGACAGAAGTATTGACATAAAGAAAATAATTCAGGAAAAAAAAGAAAAATCATAACTACCTATTTGAAGGGGGAAAAAAAGCTTAAGCAACAGACTCTCCTGTAATTGTTGCACTCTTTAAACCCTGCGCACGTGTGACGGCCGTGCACATTCAAACGAACAAAAATCATGAACTCTTGCACAGTGTTAAATAAAACAACAAACAAACAACAAACTCAAAAGCCCCAAAGCGCCAACTCCTTTCACACGTTTAAATTACATTTCCTTCCCCTTTCAGAGTGAAGTGAGAACTAAGTCTTCCCCAGGTGTTCTCAGTAGCAGTTGGGGAGGCATGCCACCAAGTTCCCAAGACACATTACCACATGAACCCTGTTCTCATGGAGACAAATCCACCTTCCCCCTAAGAAAACTTCCCACAGTGACAGCACGCAGGCTGAGGTGATCTTAGGTAAATGACATGATACATTGTGTTCCATTAGATCTTAACCAAAAGAAAGAAGAAAAATCACTACAAGAAACCCCAGGAAGTTTGCTCCAATCATTTGCAGGGCATCATCTGTGCCCCAAGCACCACCACAACAGCGCAGCCCTCTTTTCCTACAGCTAAGTAGAAAAACCCCTTCCCACGCTTGTCCACAAACACGTACCCGCTTGCTTAAATTCAGACACACACAACAGTTCTCAGAACACACTGCAAACGAGGGCTGATCTGAAAAGACAAAGTTAACACACACACACACACATCCAAAGGAAGGCCCCAAGTCCAGCATGAGCCTCACGCAGACCAGCCTTCAGGTCGCTCAGAAGCAATACAAAAGTCCAGAACTGCTCAGGGCACTCGAAAGCTTGAGTGCAACTCCAAACAAGCACCTATTTCACACATGGTGCCCCCTCTCTCCAAGGGGCACAAACCACAGCCCCAGTGAACATCCAAAGGGTAGCGACCGCCAACGCCAAAGGATCCTGTAAGTATGCTCAATGTGCTCATTTATTGTAGCACCGCAGGACAGAAGAGTTGGACCAGCCCAGAAATACTTTTTTTAACACAACAAAGACTTGGTTTTGCTGATCACGCCCCTCATGCTCCAATTAAAAAAAAAAAAAACGAGAAGTATGTTTTGTGATCCCCCTCGTAAATCAGTTAGAAATTTGATTTACACAGACAGGAAAACAAAGAAGTTATGCACACTGGAGAGTAGTAAAAACTTCACCAGCAAACTTCACTTTCCTGCAACAGCGACCTACAAACCAAACTTTCCTCCGGACTCACGTGTCATCTGCAGCAACAAGCCTCTACCATACAGCACAAAGTTTGCTGTTCGAGGGAAGAAAGCAAAAGACGAGCGAGGAATGACTTTTATTCTCTCAAGCTGCCTTAAAAGGAAATTCGGCGATGAAAGATTAAATTCACCTGGACCACCGCGAGAAATTTAACCCTTTCCCGGGGGGGGGGGGGTACCACAATAATAAATAACAAGCCACATGACGCGCTAGCGCAGAACCTTCCATTAAGAAAATACATACGTCGCGTGAAGCATGAAAGCCTGTCCAGAAGATGCAAGGCACAATTTACACCAGGGTGTCGGGTAGGGATAAGCCCAGGAAGACAAACTCCACGTGAAGTGCAAAAAAAAAAAAGATAAAACTTATTTTTCCCCCCACACCCCCCCGCCAAACCCGGCCCACTCCCAGCCACCACGGGGTATTTCGCGCCCTCCCCCTGAACTTTCGCAGGAAAGCTGATCAATAACTTGGCTGCTTCGCTCTGGGGAGGGGGCAAACGTCGGG
>WTSP01006541.1:0-13086 GCA_025331215.1 Actenoides lindsayi | reverse complement strand
TTAAAGCTGTTCTAGTTTCCTTTTCTAATCGCTAAGTCTCTCTCCCTTATTCCCTTTCTCTTCCCCTTTGGGGAGTGCGGGAGGTTAGCAGAGAACATCTGTTACAGGTCTAAGGGGCTGCCCTGACCCTAAACCATGACATTGTGTAAGCAGAATATAGATCAGTCTTAAAAGTAAGTGTGAAGGTCTCCCAGGAGTTCATTGCTTCGACAAAAATGAAAATCTGACATCTTCTAACACTACTAGAAACATAATGCTTCTTTAAATACTTAAGTAAACTTCCCGTATCTGTCTATATTTTAGTAAGGAGCTATGCTTCCTGGCAAGACGAAGATTTATACTTATGGCTTTAAAACTGATGTTCAGTTTTTCCATAGCAACTGCACTGTTCTCTTTACACATAATACTTTCATTTTGCAATAGTTAGACAAATGTGGTGTTCCTGCTCAGCCATCATGTCAAACATAGGGAATAACTGTCAGGATTTTTAAGTTACACATACAACATTTAATTCAAGAGACAGTGAAGTCAAGATGATCCAGCAGCTTCCTAAGTGGGACAAAGGTAAACCTATCTTATCTCACAATTACTTTATAACACGATTAGGAAAATAAGCTGGCATGGCTGTCAAGATTAAAATATTCAGACTGCTTGCTTTAAACTGGTAATATTGCTATGATCACACAGGACTCTGCACCACCCATCTCTCTGACATTGCAGATATCTCTGCATTTATATTTGTACACGAGACCCTGTTTGCCCCTTAGCAGAGAAATATTCAAAGCACACTATCCAATAAAAATAAAATTAAATGAAAACTACGGTTTCATACATGTGGAGTATGATGCTTTACTCCAAAGAAAATGTGAGTATGTATGTATGTGGGCACTGATAAACTGTAAAATTAATACAGGAGCTGAATAAATTAGGAGCTGAATAGTAAACTAAACTACACTGCAGAACAGAAGATTAAGACCAAGAAACAATTCTATTACTGGCACACAAATGTGTTCCATATTTATTTACCATATCCTTTACCCCTTTGTTACCTTGCACCCCTTAATCAGTTGATAAAGGAAACAAATGCCCTTGTCAAACTGGTCTTTGTCGAAATTTCTTCCCACTACTTTACTATAATGTTTGTTCAGTCAAACTCTGAGAGAGAGGGGAGCTATCTCTTGTTCAATCTTCTAATTTTCTGCCATAGAGTCTTCATAGAAAAAAATGGCTGAAGTATTCGAGTACCTTCACCTCAAGACCTGACCTCCTTAATGCCTGTTTCACATTTAAATATAGTGAGATTGCAGATGTTAAGGTTCTGTCTTGTCCATAAAGCAGGAGTGAGAGCCAGGAGTAGCCTGACAGCACTCTTCCTACTTCAGGCTCTGCTGTTACCAGTAACATCCCTGTACTTTGGTACTGCATAGCTGGTCTATTATAAGACACCCAAATACAGGTTTTTACAAATATTATCTGCTCTTGCAACATGTGGCATTGGGAATCTTCAGGAAAAGATACTGTGGTGGAATACTCCATCTATACGAGTGCCAGCAAAGACATGCAGCTATAAATGGACATGAAACAAGTTCACACACAAATATGGAGAACCTGTAAATGAAGTGCATGCAAAACGCAATCTAGTACATCAGTAACTGCTTCTTTTGGTATTACTCTTCTTTCCTGCAATAACAGGTAAAGTAACAACCATATTTTGATTCAGCTTCCAGTTTATGTATTTTATTGCTTTTATTAGTATCTGTCACGGTGCTGAGTGCAGCAGTAGGTCTTACTGTCCCTGAAAAGCCTCACATGGGGCCCTTACCCATAGTCATGCCCATGGGCCCAGCAGCCCCATTTCAGCTAAGTCCTGGGCCCTCAGTTCCTGCCTGAGACAAGCTGCAGGATTGTCCATCTCTAACTCCACCACATCTGTGCCCATACCTGTCCAAGGACCCCAATGAACTGGACCCTGACTTGCAGACTGACTTCCCAGCTTCACTTCAAACCTGCCTCATCACTGTGGACATACTAGTGTTCTGCTCTTGGTTCCTGATTAACCTCACCAGGCCTTCTCCCAAGCCCAGCATGTGGACTGACTTGACATTGGACCTGCACTGGCATCATGAACTTTCCTGATGCACTGTGCTCAGGGTTCCCCCAGCTTCTCCCCGCCCCAGCCTGCCGTTTTCCCTCACAAGGGCAGCAGGACGAGCCCTAGATGGTGAGGGCCTGCTTGCCACCCCAGACAGTCCCTGCAGCTCCTGACACTCTCACCCCCAGGGAGACACCAGTCCTCAGTGCCCCCTGAAAATATTCAGTTACTAAAATTTTTTCCTTTGAATAAAGCAGCAAACATGAAACTCTGCAGTTTTCATTCCATCTTGTCTTTTTGACCAGTGGGCACTGAATGTTCCTCTATTAAGGGACAGAACTTTGTGTAGCTCACCTATACACATACAAGAAAACACAGACTTTGCTAGTGGTAGGACAGTTTGGGACCAGCATTTTTACCTCAGCATGTCTCAGATTTCTCTTAATGACTTTGTCTCAATATTAGTTTGAATTAAAACAAGGTAGACCAAAATACACTTGAACCTTTGTGAACTATATAGATAGAAACACTCTACCTAGATAGAAGCACACAGCCTTCCCTGGGAATTTGTGATCTTCCTGACCCTAGAATATACATCACACAAATACTGGATGAGGCTCCTTCCAGAATACAGTGGAAACAGCTAGCTGTGTTTGAGGGGGTTGTTTTGGTTTTTATTTTTAATGGAGCCTGGTAGAAGTGCCTGTCTTGCAAAAAAAACAATACAGAAATTAGAGTACGTGCAGGAGGTATGATCAAGTTTCAGTTTTTTTCTGTTTCAGAGATCCACATCCACAGGCCCTATCTGCTACCACATTATAGGCTTTTCTGATAGGGAGGAATTTGCAAACCTTATACTATGCTGAGTTTGGTATGAGTTGAAATTTGACCAAATGAAAAAAAAAGCAGCACCCAGAGCTGATCATGACTCTAGTTGTCTGCTTATGGCATGCCACATAAACTGTCATAAACATGTACAAACAGAGAGCAGGGACCACAATTCAAACTCCTTTTACCAAAAATATAAAGGGGTGAATCCTTACTCAACCTAAATCTGTTGTCCTTGCCTTTGTGAGGACAGAAACTTAACTCCATTCACTGACTAAGCAAAGGCAACCTGTCATAGCGAAGTGCCTGAACCAAAACAAAAGAACAATGAAAGACAGAGTTGTATGGAGAAGGTATGCATTGGAAAGAAGCAGATTTGAATGAGAAGCTTGTTGAAACTCAGACTAGGAAGAAAAATGAGTTGAAAGTTGGCTTTCAGAGAAGTGAGTCTCCCAGTACAACCACTAGAGCAATATAGGTTGAAAAACAGGACGTCCACTCATACTCAATAACTGAAGGTGTGGCTGCTAGCAAGACTGTACCTGTGTAGCTGCAGTTACACTGTAGCTATCACTACAATTTAGGAACAGCAGACAAAGTGGTGGTACAGTCTTACAGCCTGACTCTACAGCTAGCAGTCTCAGCAGGTCTGCTGTCAAGGTCAGGCACCCTGCTGAAACCCCTGTTCCTACATTTTCACTGCTATCACTGTATGTGCTGGGATCATTCCTCAAGAAGAACATAAACAAAGCTGTAGTGTCAACACAATTATCGGCAGAACTCTGTCCTGGCAGTTTGTGTTTCTTTGGACATCCTAATAACTACCCATGGACATATCAAGCTGATTATGCTACTTCTACCTCTAAACTTTCCTGTTCTGTCTAGCTAAATACCTGAATTATCAGTCTCTTGACTAAATCTTCCTCATTTAAGGGTCGTCAATAATAATGATACTATAATGCTTCCAGGTTCTTTTATCATTAGCAGCCATTGTTCAAAAATATTTTTTGAGGATCACATCTCAATTTTCTTCCTAGTACTTCCTGATAACATAGTGAGATCTCTCCAGCTAAATGTTATACTTTGTCATATAACTCTTATTTTGTGGCTACTCTGAGAGAAAACTATATCTGAAACAAAATGTTTTTATTCCAGCTATTAGACAGGAAGAATGTTCATGCATAAGATGTCTTTACGACGGTCAGAAATGCAACCATTAAATCACTAAAAATCTTGAAGAATTTGCAAGAACTGGAGACCCAAGGAAGAGGGTCTAGTACTATCATACCATTTATAAAAGTTTAACAGACATGTCATTGTAAACTAAACTGCTTCCAATGAAACCTGTAATGCTAGAAAATGAGAGTGCTGCCACTTGGGGTTTTACATCTTCGAAAGTTTTCAAAACTGTTTTTATTGTGCTGACATTTAACATTATTAACAGTTCTGGAATCTGTAGAAGATAGTTATTCAGTTATACAGATGGAAAAAAAAGTTTTTATTTTATATTGTGTGACAGCCAGAAAAATCTAGAACCTAGAATTTCCTAAGAAAAGGTTATTTTCAGATATAAAAGTACAAATAGAACATAAAGTACTCGTTTGTGGAAGTCAACATTTTCCACAAAAATGTGCGTCAGTTTTACCAAGGATGAAATTTCTGCCCCCAAAGAAAGATTATTTACTTATTTATTTCCCCTGAAATTAAATAGCTCCACGATAACCATAAATTATAACCTGCAAATGGAATTCACTCACTGCTACAAAAGGAGAGGCATGTAAATCTCAGTCTCCCAAAATCCAATTGGATATCCTTGCTCTCTGGCTTTTTTTTAAATTTATTTTGAGCATTGATGAAACTGGTTGTTAGCTCTCTTCTGATGTAGAATCGGATGCTTTCTAAAAACATGAATTTTTTACAAGACAAAGATTTTTCATCAAGCTCTTCCAGGACTTGACCAACTGTGAGACACTAAAAGAGAGTTGCGTACTCTGAAAACACCTGTATGACTGCTATGTTAGGTTTTAAATTGTATCTGCAGAACATTTTACGCGGAGAATTCCATAACAACCCTTTCTAAAATGACACTTTCCAGCACAGCAAATTACATACTGCATGTTAGAAGTACCTCCAGCCAAGCCTTTTTCTGTAACTGCAATAAAGAAAGCAAGCTTGTCAAGGAGATAACTGTACTTTTCTTTGGCGTATTGAAAACTGCTAGCCACTAGGTCACATATGAACACTGTTGCCATCTCACCTAAAATTCACTTTCATTCGACCATTAAACCTCTGACTGTGTGCATAAAGCGAAAAATCAATCTTTATGTTTGTTCTCCTTCGATATGTAAACACAGAATATTTATGTAATTGTAAAATCTATTTTTAACTACAAGAGAAGTGGAAAAATGAACTTGTCATTTGTGTTCAAGAGTAATTGACAGATCCTTTTCCCTATTTTGAGATCTTTAATAGAGTATGGATTTTAACACATGATGTCAAGTACTCTTATCTCATGGCTTCTTCAAGATGAAGTCTGCATTTTCTGGTACATTAGTGGTCTGGCATGAGTTACATAAACACATTTTTGTACTTTTACCTGAAACATGCTGTTGCAGATTATATCTATTATAATTTGTGAGACCAATTCAAGATACAGGACTTAATCTCAAAATTGAAATGAATAAATATTCTCAATCCCTTAAAACAAGATGTTTTCTGATGCATTCTGAAGTAAATGTGAAAGATCCAACAGATTAGCTAACAGCTTGAAAGACTGCATACAGTGATGGCAACACTTTATAAACTAAATTCACTGGCCTGTAATGTGGAGATTTTTCACTAAATTTCTTTCCTTACTTCCATAAAAAAAAAAAATCAAGAAAACCTCAAAGCTATTGCCGTCTTCAATTTTTATGGAGAGAAACAATCTTTCATTTCATGAATGGAGAATAAATTTACTCTTTTTTTGTACCCATAATTAAAAAATCTTCTGAATTCTCAGAACAAGTAAGATAAGAGATTGTAAGGTTGAGTTTAAAATTTAAGTACAATGACATAAAATAATTCAGGAGTCACTGTCTTAAAACTTATATCGTTCTTAAACAGATACTCTCTAGAGGGAAATAGATACAAAGTTAAATTTATTCTATTTTTCAAATTCATTCCTCAATTTTATAACACACTTTACATATGTTTTAAATTAAAAAGAAACGAGTAAGACATAAATAAGTTGTTTGTTTGTTTTTTTAAATTAGGAAATCATTCCAAAATGGCATATATGTTCATCATAGGAAAGCTTAATAATAATTAAACCATAGGTGATACATATTTAAATAAGAAAAGTTCCATTTAACAAAAATTTTTTGAAACAAATTCTTAAAAATGAGCAATTAGTAACCACAGCACTGCTATTGTAAATCACCATAATTCCAACAGCTCTGCATCTTGTCAAATATCTAAAAGGATAGATAGTATGAAGTAGAAAACATCTACTGAAAGGGGGAAGGAATATAAAAGCTCCTTATAAAAAGATAGGACAGTGCTCATTGTTATTCAAGCACATTAGCTGCCATATCCTGTTTCCATTGACTGCAGTGGAAGCTTTAGCATTGACTTCAAACAGGTGCAAGCCCATGAGAGTAAAGGGAATAAAATGTACAGTCACGGTATGAAAGCAACAGTGTATAAAGTGTGGTGAGACAGGATATGTAATTCCAATCTGGTACACAAGAATCTGACAACGCTATTTAAATGCAGTGCCAAGTAAGGATGCAACTGAAAAAACCCGACATTTCTAAACAGAAATTTGGCAGGCTTTCACTCATTGCTACAAGAAAAGCACAGGAAAAATATTACAGAAATGAGAGTGCTAAACTACAGTGGGGGAAGAGAACAAGGGAGACCTAGAAACAGCAATAAGAATCATCCTGTTCTGTAGCAATACAATATCACTTGTTCAGGACACAGCTGTGTCATGCATTGGTGGATACTGCAGACAGGTCTGCTCTGAGAACTGTTGGGACTTAGAACCAAGTACACTACCCATTTTTATTTAGTCTCCTCTGTATTATCATGAATATTTGAAAATGTTTGGCAACTTTTTTTTAACATCATCTTCAAAGACATGTTTCACGCTGTATTCTTACATCAGTTGAGTTATTAATGATGTCCTCAATTAATTCTATAAAGAGAGGAGCTAGGATATCATTATATTAATTAGAAGCTGGTCAAAAATAGACAACTTATCCCAAAGGAAACTATGTGACTTCAAAATCTCTTTCCAGATGGAATCAGAAGAGAAAGCTATGCAACATAAGAACTATTTGTCTAAAATGGGGGTAATAAACATCAAACAGTCCCAATATTAAACTCATCTGCAGGAGTATTACAGCAGGATGACCAAACCTCAACATTTAATTTTAAAATCAGATTTTGACATTAAAATGAAGACTGAAAGTAACAACTGAAGAGAATAGGCAAGACCAGAAATAAGTGCAAGAGGTAAGCAGAGAAGAGATTAAGCAGTTCTTCTATAATTAGTAAGTTTTATGATATAAGGTAGATATATACCTGTGCAAGCATGGGAAATCCGAGGTTCCTGCATCCATTACAAGGTGTCAAAGCCTCCCATAAACCTGAAGGACCACAAGTATTTTCACCTGCATCATCATCATCTTCCTCTCTTTGTGATAAACATGTTGAAGAAGGCCTCTGTGTATAAATAAACAGCATTTGAAATTAAACAGTGATATTCTATAAAGAAACATTTTACTTAATGAAAAGAACTTAAAAGATTCCCAATTATAAATTCCAAAAGATAAATTGCTATTTTAATACAAAGCAACTAAACTGTTAATCTGTTGTACGAAAATCACACTTTCTAAGGAGGGTGCATATTGATCTACCTGCAATTATACTTTAAATATGAATGAATATAATACACATTAAAAATATTTTACTTTCAGATTTGCTTTAACGTAATTAAATTCAAGATCTCCCAGAGAGAATAAAACCTAACATGAAAAAACAAACCAAAACCAAACCAAAACCCTACACTATCCTCAAGAAGAAAATAATATAAGCTAAAAAGATCTATTTCAATAGCCATCCATTATGTTTGGAAAACTATAGTTGTATTACATTTGTCAGGATCATTCCATGGTTTTTGCATAAAAAATGGATCAATTCAATCAAAATATGTGGTTTCAGTTTTTATTTTATATTTACTGATAATTAATGTGTTACTTTATTTTGTAGGGATTTTTTTTTTTTAATTACCTGTCTTACTTTGTTTCATTGGCTAGAAGGTATGAAAGTTAGCAGCAAAAGTAATGCATTTGTGAGCATTAAGGTTTCAGTATTGGTCTCAGTGATAAGGGAAAAATGCAGATTTTTTAATTAAACCAATATCCTAATTTTCTATGACAGCCAGAAATGGGAAGAGTGGACAGTTGCCATTTATTTAAGTTATTTTGCTACAGAGGATAGTCCATCCCAGCTGAGTAAACTGCAGTGGCAACTTCCTGATTTCAGGAGAAGGAGGAAGAAAATTAAGACAGTAATTAATGATTTTTAATATCTCAGATAAAAAAAAATCATAACACAAAAAATATTTATATTTACCTTACATCTTAATTCTTTGTCCATACATAAACTGGAATATGCAATAGCTGTTTTAGCCTGTTTGACAATTGTTTGTGCAGACTACTCAGATACTAAATGCTGTCTTTAGGAATGCTTATTTTGTCTTGAACAAACTTTCAGAAGTGGATGGATTTTTGCCTGACCAACACAATGCTGTTTGAGACAATGCCTGACCACATCTATTAATCTGGTGGTAACATGAGCATTAAAGTACTGAGTTTAACTGCACTGCTCACTTAGCTGCAGATTATTTTAGCCAGTAGAATAAAGAAATGCATGGAGTCTGCTGCAAGAAAGGGAATGCAGAGGTGAAGGAAAATTTGGAGGGAAAGGAGAAGAAACAGCAGCAGTGCTGCAGAAAAACTGATGGAAACTGTAAGAGAAGCAAAGGCACCGCACAGACAGGCACTAACTCAAACTGTGTAACATCTGAGGATCATTTAACCTTTGACTCTTGTGCTAACTTCTTATCCATAGATATGGTTGGTATACCGTTAAGTTAGGCAGAAAAATATGTCTAAATTCTATTTCAGCTCACTCACTGAAGACAAGAAACACAATGCATCCATCTCCACTAGGCTGCTTTCCCTTGGTTAGAAAATGGTTGTTCCCTTGTTGCAGACTTCATGAATCTAGCCATGTCTTCTTAAGTTAGGTGCATGTATTTACTGTTTATTTTACAAGTCAATTTCTAAAACATTCTTAGCATGATATTTCATGAGGTTATTTTGACAGTGAAGTGGTACCACAGAATGTGTTGCCATAGCAACCAATATTCTTACACAGATTATTAAAAGGATTGGGTTAACTCTGCAGAGTGTGGGTCGTGAAAGACTATTATTGCACAGACTATTATTTGCATAGACAAAGGAAGCAAACTACAGGACTTTCCCTTCTATTTATGATGCCATCTTCTATGGTGGTTGCCCCATGTTTCTATTTTAAATGTCAGAATTGTTGTACCAGAGAATAAAGTGCTTCTTGCACCCTGGAGCAAAAAGTGAAGAACAGCAACAGTGATAGGTACAGAAAAGCACCCAACACACATTAGCCATGACCTTACAAGCCAGTGCAAGTGAATGGAGATGAAAGTGATGGAAAAATGTTATTGCACCTTCTAAAGGTAAAAAAATACATACACCTAATATCAAAGAGAATTTTTCAACACAACTAAAGGAAGATGAATAATAAATTTCAATACATTTTAATCATTTGAAGGAGAACTTAGGAGTATTTAGCTATTACAGGAACAGAGTAGAAAAAAAATCATACCAAAATATTATTGAAAAATAGAAAAAAAAATACACAGGCAGAATGAGAGTTGTATTATCTCCATTAGTTATATTTTATATGAATAGCCTAAGATAGAGTGAGTTTCATAGAAATTTAACTTAATGCTAATATGAGCGAGAAGAAATGGGTATATTATATAGCCCAATCTCCTGATGATACAAAAAAGGACCTGTCAATGTCAGAGTTCATTAGATACATTATTGGAATAAACTGACTAGTAGTTTTATGCAGCTAGACAATCCAGGTATGAATAACATGATACAGTGTAATTTATAGACTACTGCAGAGCAGGGTTGACTCTTCTTATATTGCATGACTGATTTCTGTTTTCTTGCCTAGATCCCTACTGCCAATAAAACACTTAAAAGGAAGCATTAGGAGAAATACATGTGAAGGGTCAAGAAACAGTTATTATTACCTTTCTCACCCATTCCCACTGCCAGAAGCCCAGTTCTTACCAGGCAACAGGTACAAAGGGATAAGAAGGGTTTGCTGCAGGGAAAGTGAGCTGCAAGGAGGGAAGGAGTTGATAGCTGCATGAGGGAAAAGGAAGTCAGAAGTCTCCCAGATAGAGTAGACTGGGTTTGCATAGTCTGGGGAGAGGGATGCACCTAGAGGAGACAGGTGAGATGCAGAAAGATCTACAGTCAATCCACCGACCTCAGACTGTCACACAAGCCCATAAAACTCCCAGTCCAGAACACCCAGTTTCCTCCTATTCTCTTCCAGCCTTCATTTCCTTCCCAGAACTCCCTCTTTTTTTTTTTCTGTTCTGTTGTATTATTTAATTTTGCCTCCTTAGAGATCCTTTGGATATGAAAATCTATGTCTCTGTGTGCTGCTGGGAAACCTTGAAATAGCCCTGTAGGGAGAGTTTTAGTCAAACTGAAGTTATTTATGCCTGCTTCTCAGAAAAGAAGCAATAAATAGAAATGAAGAGATTTCTGCCACCTAAAGAAAATAGACACAATTGAGAACCTTTTATTCATGCCTGTCTTGACTCAAAAAAAAAAAAAAAGTAAACATAGTTAGAAAATACCATCTAAATCAGAGTTGCTCAATTAATTGAATTTGACATTATGAAATGGTGAAGTCACTATAAACTGTAATGCTAGTCTTCAAAAGGCCAGCTCTGCCTAAGCTAGAAGAGAAATGAGTATAAGGATCATACATACTCAAACAAAACAAACTTCAAATAGATTAGATATGTAAAATGTATTAGACAGGTAAACAGTAAAAATTGACAGGGAAACCACAAGGCATTGACACAGAAAAAAAGATGGAATGAAAGTTCTTGCTTACACTGGAACACTGAATTAAGTATTAAAAATTGCTTATAGCAGTAAGATTAAAATATAATTTCTCTATGTATAAAAAAGAGAGACTAATAATATAGCAGTAAGGGAGTAGTAAGATCTAATATAAGGACATTGCAACAATACAATTTGCAGCAAGTTTTCCTCAGACTCTACTGGGCCTGACACATCATCTCTGATTTTCATACCTAATGAGCATTTAGCTTCTGTCTTTAAAAATTTAGGTATATGGAAATCTTCCTCTTCATGTCTCCATCTACATTATAGGCAATTTGTCCAGTAGGATACTTTAGACTGAAGGATACTTTATTCTATAAACAGGCTATTTTTCTCCCAGAATATGTATGTACATCAGACTAGGTATCACAATAACTTGATATCTCCTTCCTGATCTAAAAGAACAGGCCAGTATTTAGCAACAGGCAAAAAAAACAAGCAGAGAAAGCTTGTTCCGCTCTTAAAATTTAAGTCAACAGAAAAAGAGAGGACCTTGAATCTTAACTGTTACTTAAAGCTACCAAGTTCACAGCTCAAGAAACTTGACAGCTGTAAGCAGCCACTGCGAGGCAAAATGCAATTTAATTCTCCCATTTCAGCATACCGAGATGACTTTTCTGTAGTAGTCCAGTGAAATCTACAACTAAACATCAAAATCTTTCTTTACTTCTTGTATCTGGTTTTTTTGTTTCATATTTTTCATCAATTTGCACAAGTATTGCAAAAACCCTCTCAGCAAATACCTGCTCAGCGGTAGTGATCATGAAACCTCTCCCAACTGCTTATAGAATAATTCACCCACCTCTTCATTCTGGTTGGGTAGCCTATAACAGGCTCCCACCATAATATCAGCCTTGTTGGCCTTCCCCCTGATTCTTACCCATAGGGACTCAACCCTATCATCACTTTCATTAATTTGCAGGCATTCATATGTCTCCCTCATGTAGGGCAGGATGAGCAGGTTGTTGTCTGCCGCTGCTGTTCCCAGCAGCTGTGGCAGGCAAGCTAGGGACAGCTTTCCTGTGCTCTCAGTGCTCCCCCTGCTGCTGCCCAGGCTGCACCCGGGGGAAAACGCCTGATGGATGCAGAAGAGAAAAAAGCTGCATTTGAGCGTGAGATGCAAGATCATCAGTCACTGTATTTTCCACAGTAGAATCCCTATATTAACCAACGTACCTTTCTGGATTCAGTAAGGATCCTGACAAGGACAAGCCTCATTTACAAGAGACATGCCAGGTCCTACAGATGAATGACCGTGAAACCTTTTGGTGGCCTGGGCACTTCTTTCCCACACGCCCCAAGGCAGCTTTCTCCCTGCTTGGCCTTTTTCCATTTCCCATTCTCTTTATCTCATCCTTCATTTTACACTCCACATCCGAGGCCATTCTTTTACAAACATGTTCTTAGCCTGCACTGCTTTCATAATTTAATTCACTACGAGTCTGGTTAGAATTCGATTGCACCTTTAGTTTTCAGCAAGGGAATGCCAGAACAAGGATGCTGCTGTACCTAAAGCAGCTGAATGTTGGAGAAGAGTACTCTGTATCTGCCTCTACAAAAATCCCTGTGGGATGCACGCATGTCATTTAAACTTCTCCAGGACGGTCACGAAGCACTAAGCTGATGATACTAAACTGGGAGGAGTGGCCGATACATTAGAAAGCTATGCTGCCATCCAGTGAGATCTGGACAGACTGGAGAGCTGGACAAAGGAAAACCTAATGAAGTTCAACAAGGATAAGTGTAGAGTCCTACACCTGGGGAGGAACAACACCAGTACAGATTAGGGGTAGACCCACTGGAAAGCAGCCCCATGGAGAGGGACCTTCGTGTCCTGGTAGACAATAAGTTATCCATGGAACAGCAATGTGCCCTTGTGGTCAGGAAGGCCAATGGTATCCTGGGGTGCATAAAGAA
>WTSP01006539.1:0-26641 GCA_025331215.1 Actenoides lindsayi | reverse complement strand
GCTCTGCGCGGCCCGGCCCGGCCGGTTTGTCCCCGCTGCCCCGGCCGCGGCCGCCGGGCCCGGCTCGGCACAGACCCGGCGCGCCCTGAGCCTGTCCGTGCCGCGGGGGCTCGGCCCCTGCCCGGTCCCCGGGCCGCGCGGTGAGCGTGTCAGACCCGAGGGCAGCCCCGCGGTGCCCATGGTGAAAGGCGAGAGCTGGTGTGGGCATCCCGCTGTTCGCCAAGCCCGTATTTGCCGGGGTCCCAGTACCTGCGTGGGGCTCGTTCTGCCTCTGTGCTTCCATCCCTGCATGTCTTGCCACAGCCCACGTCCGTGCATGTAAAACCTGACATAAAGAGCCCGCGTATACATCTTGTCTGTGTGCACACAGCCCGTACACATGCAGCCTCTGCTAAGTCTTCTGTGTGGCCGTGCAAGCACCTCTGTACACGCGTAAGCATTCCTGTGCTTAAAACGATCGGCCTACGCGCACATCCCTGCCTGCTGGCACCTACCACACCTTCCAAGGTATGTCTCATGTGTTTTCAATATGTAATGGACACAGGCATGGAAAAACATTGTTCCGCTTGAGCACATCCACTCGGCTCCCCCCGTGCTCGGCTTGGAGAAAAATTTATCACATTTATTGCTTGTAAAAAGCTTGAGGGATGGGAGCCAGACGTACAGAATCATGGAGGGGCAATGGATAAGCTTTCTGCCTGCAGCGGGTCTGCCAGCAAACATTAATCTTTGTCAGCAATTTACTTTTTAAACAAATCTGTTTTTAAAGGATGTGGAAAGACGTCAAAATAAAACCAAGCTAAAAGAACATTCATTAAATATTCTGTTCATGAAATATACAGCAACATGATCTAATGCACTGAAATACACAAACCTTCTGGTCTTTTGAGGGAAGAAAATCTTTCAATAATAAATTAATCATCATTTAAATTAGTCCACTGTGCATTCCATCAACCTATGCCTCCTTGATTTTTGTTTCATGCAATACTGGGTTTGCACAAAGTGTCAGGGAAGGGTTTGTCTTTAGATGTAGTGGCTGGGCTGCAGGTTTGTCAGCTGAATTAGCTGTGGTTCTTTGTAGCATGGCAGCTTCAGTAACTGTTTTTCCCTGATGAGTCCATGAGTGGTATTGATTTCCAATAACAAGCAGCTATATGGTGTGCATCCAATAAAAGACGCCTAGCTAACTTTGGGCTCCCTTTCAATAATCCTCTGACATTCCTGTGACCTTAGAGAGCAACAGCGGTGCCCATGAACTTGAGTAATCCTCCAATTTCAATCAAATGCCCTGCTTAAAAATAAAGGCAAACAGTTTGTATGGTCATACTTAGCTTTTTAGTACCTTTCTGCACCGGTGTAAGACCATGAACTCAATCCTATCTATGAACAAAGTAATTAGCAATATTCTAATGTTTCTTCCACCCATTCCTTCCTTAGAGTACTTTGCACCTTGCAGCCATCTTTGGAAAGAATATACAGCATGGCTTCATCCCACACAGATGAAATACATTCTCTGCTCTTGGAAGGAAACAGGCAACTGTGTAACGTTGTGAGGCATCATGTCACAACAGTTGAAGGCAGGAAGTAGAAAACCTCCAGCAACCCCCCTGCGTTGTGCTATTTCAATGCAGAAAGGGTTTAGGTAGTTTGTGACCAGCTGTGTGACTGCAGCTGTGAGATACAGCCAGAGATCTTATATTGGGTTATGCAGTTTGATCCTTCTAAAGGTGCTGTCAGATCCTTACTCAACATAGAAGTGAGGCAGACCTCAGCTTTACGGTGGTGTATCTCATGTAATGCTGGTTTGGAGTAGTTGGTTAGTGTTGGTTCCCAGGCTGCTGCTCATCAGCCACGCTTTCTATTGTGCCTCAGTGTGCCAGCTAAATTCTGACCCTCCATTCCTTTTATTCTGAAAGAGGTGAGGGAGCCAAGGCAGAATTAGCTGCTTTTGCAGCAGTCCCAGATGGACAGAGAGTGATTCACAATTGTCCTATTCCTGAGCAAAGAAAAGGGACCCTGTAAGGCTTGTCTTAACCAATCTTTGTACTGTGTATACATGGCAAATTGTCACAGCAGCTTCTAAGCTGTCAAGCTTGTACTTGTCTTTTTGTAGCCCATTGATGATCTGGAAAGCAGAAAATATTCACAACACATTGTGCTCTGGCCAACACATCTTCTGCGCGTGGACTTGAAAGTTGGGATAGTGCAAGATATGTGGACCAGATCTTCATGGAAGGTGTCAGGAGATGGCACATTCCCATCTGTTCTCATCTAACGCAGAATAAAGCCAGCTCAGTTACAGACAAAGCTCATCTAAACAGAAGTTGACAGTCCAGGCTTTGTTACCTTGGGAGGAATGGAAAATATCCTTGATCTTTTAATAACCTTTCTGTTGTTTGTGATTGAATATGATCCAATTGCTCTAATGGAGGAGAATATTATGCACAGCATGAGTCAGCAACACTTTCTTCCTGGAACAGCTGACAGTGAAGAAAGTTCCCAAAGTCTCTGCAGAAATATTCCTCCCCCTAGAAGAGGATCTGGACTGCATCCACCAATACCTGCTGGTGCCTCCCCTTGAGATGGACCTGTACCTATCTGCCTGGAATATGGAACTATCCAAGGTTCATTTGAGGTTAGAAGATGCAATTTGATATGCAGCAAAAGCACTCAGGAGCCTGATGCACAGGAGAGGGAAGCCAGTCACAGAAGTTTGAAGTGCCAGCACATGTTCCAGTGGTTGGGAGCTTTGAAATGAGGCCCTTGACAGCACTGGCAGTGGAAAGATGTTAGCAATTCAACAGCTTGTGCTCATCTGAGGTCATCCAATAAACAAGATTGGGTTGTTTCTTGTAAAATACAGGTCTATAGCCACCAGCTAAAGGGTGTTTGGGAGCAGGTTTGAAAGCTACTAGTCAATATGTGCACTCTCTGCTCTAGACCAAAAATTATTTCCCCGTTAGGATAAATTAAATAAGGCGGTATATTTAAAAATACTAAATCTTAAAAGCATGCAGTGGGCTCTTAGGTGAAACTATGGATTTAAGTGAAAAGATGCAAGGAGTGAGTTTTCCCTGCTTCTCTGTGTACTCCCCTCAGAGATTAACCCCCTACCTGCTGACATTGCCCTGTTGCAGTGTTTGTGTTGTGCTAACAGCCATCTGATAAAATGTTCCAGCAAGGGAAAGACTGTGCACTGCAGTGGGTCTGGCATTTGAACAATCTTCCTGTACAAATGTATATTTTCACTGGAAATTTTTGCCAAGCAAAGCTACAGTCTGATAAGCATGATAAACAATCCCAGGTTTTGGGTTGACTTTTGTTCTTTCTGTTGTGGCTGTTGCTGGCAGCTACAAAGTGATTAACTATGGTGAGATCCAACATTTTCCTATGAAATGAGGATTTCTGCCAAAAATTTCAACCTGAAGCACAGCACTGCTGCTTTTTAAAGAATCCAGACATATTCAACCACCTAAATCGCTCCCTGCTCAATGCCAAGTCACCCAGGCTCTTCCCTGCTCAGTGCTCAGGTCAGTCAATGTGCCAAATACTCTTTTCTGTGAGCTGAGACCTCGCTCTGTGCCAAACCACACCCAGTAAGGTCTCTGTTCTCCCCGTTGGACCTGTGGGGAGAGGAGGGGATGTGGGCACACAGGCAAGATTCGCATTTTGCAAAGTTCCTACTGATTTTTAGAAAGTTTACAACAGAGCCCCAGACCTTAAAAGAACAGTGTGATTGCCACAAAGAACAGTGTGGGAAAACCAGTATACATGCATGTGCAGCCCTCCCACACGCATACTGACTACCCCAGATATAGGCATACCCACAGATCAGCACCTACACACAAATGTTTTTGACACACTTATTCTCAGCATCCTGTTCTCTTACAGCAGCCTCAGTTGGAAGAAGGGAGAAAATATGTTCCTTCTAACCTAATCTTCTAATGACCTTTCTGCCAACTCCACTTTCCTGCCTGCCTCTAAGCTGCCTGTGGTGGTGATGGGAACATGATCTTAATGTAGAAAGTGATTTTCCTCCTCAGAGGTCAGCAGGGTTTGTCTGCTAGGTTGTGATGTGCTGCCCAATTGCTCTAAAGAGATTCAGGGTAATAAAGAGATAAGGAAATTGCTTAAGATCACATCTCTTGGTCCCCTTGCGGCTCTGCCAGACTTCTTGCAGAGTTGAAGGCTGTGACTGTGTTGCAAACCTGGTGCAAGTGGGCTCCTATCGCCTCTTCCCTTCCTGGCTTGTGAACTCCAGGGCAAGCCAGGCAGCAGGTTTCAGCCCTCTCACTCTGCCCAGCACATTTCCTGCAGCTGCAGGGAAGAAAAGCAGGAGAGCAGGCAAATGTGGTAGCATGCTGTGGTGGCTGGCTCCAACTCTCTGGTACAAGCTAATATTTAGAGGGTGACCATCTCAACTTTTGTTAAGAGGCTTTCAGAGCTCTGTAAGACACACTCGATGGCTGTCCTTCAAAGCTGTCCCGTGGTGGTCTGAGGGCTGTGATGGATTCTCCTGACAGGAGATGCCTAACTCCCTTGCTCCACACTCTCTCTCCGGGAGGATGCAGGAGATGGACACTGCTCAACTGCAGGGTGTTCCTGGCCTCCATGCTGCTTGTCAGGGGGAGATTCATTAGCAGCAGGGAGGCAATTCTCTCTCCTCTCTGCTCTGGAATTGGAGTCATTTGTCTCAGGAAGGAGCCCAGGTGCCTCACTCACTGTGCAGCAGCTTCTGCTCAAGGGAGACAAACACTTTGTCAATAAACAGGGATCCTGGGGAATGGTTCCAGCTGACAGGCAACATTATGAAAGACCAGCACTGTGGCCAAGGCTACATCAGCCTCCCATTAGCTGCTTTAAGAGGGGAAAGAGAAATAGAGCTAAAGATGGCAGCCTTGAAAGGAGCTGGGAGTTTTGGCATCCTCCTCCCAAGTCCCCCACTGTGAGGCCCGGGGCTGGCACAGCCCCCAGGGAGTCACTGCACATTTCCTCAGTGTCAGGAATCTTCAAATTGTGACAGCAGGAGACAGGCCCAGCTTGGGAACAGTTTCACTTACCCACCCACCATGGACTTTGCTATGGAGGTCTTCCAGACCAGAGCTTCCCCACCCCTTCTGTCCTTCTTTCAGTCTGCCCTGGTTACAAGGTGTGTCTTCCAGTATCTGCCACCGTAGCTTCTTGCTTTGGAGAGTCTGTGGACCTTTGTGCAGCTCCTTCCCAGAAAGCATTGAAGGGATCTGAGAGGAGGCTGTTCCACTGCCTTCACTCTTGGGAAGTGGAAAGTTAGTACAAGGAAGAGAAAGAAACACCATCCTGCATGGCTGTGCACTTTTGGCTGAGACTGGAACTGGAGAAGCTGTTGAATCTTGTCATTGTTGGACTTCTAAATTCATCTCCTCAGGTGGCAGAAGCCTCTAAGCTCTAAAGCATCTGTTGATTCACCTTACAATCATACTTAGTTTGCCACAGCACCATCAGGGTGGAAGGAGAGAAATCCCTGCTTTGTTGTGACATTGATAGTTCATCCTTCTCTGTCTTACAGCCCTAGAAGAGTTAATCCTTGGCTCCTGCACAAAAAACCCCATGTGGTGCAAGCACTCAGCCCAGGGGTGAGGTCTTTGTAGAGCCTTTTGTTTGGAACCACACTCACAAAGTGGTGAAATCTTTCACCTGAGTGACCAACCAGCCTGCTGCACAGACAGGGTGTAGGATCAGTCTCATCTTGGTCTTCACAGTTGTTGAAGGAGGTAGCTCTTCATGCCATGGCTTCTTATCACTGTGGAGCTGCAGCTGTGGTGGGTCCATAGCTACAGGTACATTCACTATTCTGTTCAGATCTTGTTGCCTGGGTGTGATGGTGAGTTTTTTATTCAATTTAAACCTCTTTCCAGACTGAATGCTCTTATGCTCAGCCTGACATCAGAAAAATATAATCAAGGACTCATGCCTTTTCTTTCAGAGGTTTTTTGTTACCGTAACAGGCCTAAAGTCCAGAGTTCAGAGATGGCTCTAGGTTTAGGAGCCTCTTAGTTATTCCAGGACATGGGTTCTTGGACATGGAATGGATGAATCTGATGTCCAAATTCTTTGCTTCACGTTATCTAGCCTGAGTCTGTTCAGATTTATGATTCAGGTATGAGCCCATCTTTGGCAGACTTGTGCAGGTAAACCACCAGTTGATTTCTACTTGCAGAAAGCTGGAAAAACTTTACTGCAAGACTAGCTCAAGGTCTCTCCCTTGTGGTTAGAAATGACTGTCCTGGGACTGCAAGTCTTGTAGGGTCCCTGGACCACTGCCTCCAGGCTTGCTTCCACCATGGCAGGAAAAGAATGAGGGGCTTTAGATCTACTGGTATGCATAAGCTGAAACAGGTCCCACCCAGATAAATGGTCCATTTCTGCTCCCAAATGAGCTCTGGACTCTGCATCAAGCCCCTAAGTGGATTGCCTTCTGCCAGCCTAGCTCTCTGGTGATTGAAAAGCTGAGAGGAGTTAGAAGGGGGGTGGGTAGGGATGCAATGTTCAGAGGCTGTATGGACCCAAACTAGCTGGATTCACTGAACTCATCACTGAAATCACTTCTTGTGGTGCCTCTCTGTTTTAATTCTCACTGAATCAGCCCTCTCCCATGAGTGAAACAATCTTGCCTGCAGATTGAGGGGGGTGGGAGGGATTTGAACATTAATCTGATGTAGATTATACATCCGCCTCCCTCTCTCTCCCCTTCTCACTCTCTCTCCCTCTCTCCCTCTCTTTCTGTCTGTTTCTCTCCCCTCCCTCTCCTTCCTGCTTCATCTCTTCAAGAAAGTGAACATAAAGTAAAAACACGGAGAGAGAGAGGCAGAGAGAGAAAAAGCTCCCTGAAGAGGGAAGCCCCAGCAGCCAGTAGCTGTTTGGATTTGCCTGGCGCTGCCTTTCTTGCTTTGCTCCCAAGGAATACCTTTAATGGGATCAATTGCTTCAGTTCCTTTATAACCAAGTCCACCGGAAAGGCAGACTCAACATATTATGGGCAACTGTGTGAAGTCTCCACTGAGAAACCTCTCAAAAAAGGTATGTTCCCTGAATCAAAGTGCATTGTGCATTTCCAGCCCTGCTTCTTGGGATGGGTGACGTCGTGGGCAGATGGGAATGGGAGGTGGGAGAAACTGAGAGATGTGTATGAAGGGTTCAGCTCCCTTCACTAGACTTTTCTTGTAAGAGCTGCTCGTGCAAGTGCAGCCGTTAGAGCCCGGGATGCTGAGAGCCGTAACGTGTGTAAATAAATGTCTGCGTTTGCGTGCACGTGAGTAGACGTGTGCCCTGCTCCGTGTGTGTGTGTGTAGCTGTCCTCTGTAGCTGTGCACAGCGTGCTGGCACACATCTTCCATACGGCATCCTAATGTATGCATATATGTGTGAGTTTGTGTGTGTGCATGTGCTTCTGCTGAGAGGTATCTGCACGAGTCCGGTCATGGGTGTTGTTTCTGCAGGGACATATGTTCATGTGCTGGTGAATAAGTGGGTGTCTGTATGTGTTCTTGTTGGTGTGTGAGAATATACACACCCAAGGAGCCCAGCTGCACTCTGTGTGTGTCCTTAGCACTTTATGTCTCTGTGTATGCATCCTGAGATGCCTGAGCAGGAGCGCAGTGTTTGTCGTGAGAGTATAGGGGGGAACTTGTGTCTATCGCACGTATATCCCTGCTTGTGTGGTGCTCTGGGTGTGTGTGCCTGCTAGTGGATGTCCTCAAAGAAACCTGTATGTAGATGTTCATGGGGTTTTACATAGCCATCCTTATATGCACACATCAAGTTTTGTTGGTATGTGTTTGGGTACAGAAGCATGTTTTGCTCTGTGATCTGTTTGTCCACACCTCTGTGTGTGGATACACTGGGCCCTGGCTGCATCTTTGTGCATCATGTCACACATCAGCATGGCCTGTGTGTCTACCTTCTCTTGGGCCCAGCTGGACTTCATCTGTGAGCTGCCATGTATAGCTGTTAGGCTTCAACCCATGGTCTGCTCTGTGCTGAGGTTTTACAGTGATCCCAGGACAAATTAGATTCAGGAATGATTCTGCTGTTAGGCACTAGATTGAAATGGGAATGACGTGCCCCAGAAATAGTTCTTGTTTGACTGAGGGAGGTCTCGTAGCGCTGTGTACCTGTCAGCTGCACAGTTCTCACTTGGCGTTGCTGCAAATCTGACAACTCAGCAAAAAGCTGTGTAATTCACTCCTCGTAAATGAAAAAGTTATGCTAAGCATCTGAAATACTGGAATGAGGAGCTACCTCACCTTGCCAACAGTGAAATGCCACTGCCATCTGGATGCTCCCCCCAGGAGACCTTGCCACCCATGAAAGCTCATCTAGGAGGGAGCTGCTGGGGAGAGGACCTCCCTAGCAGGGAGTTTCTTCTGTCCAGAGATTTTCCTTTTCTGTGTAGAAACACAGCTTGCTTGTTATCTTGGCTGCTGTAAACAAATCCAGTAAATGGCATGGTGTTGCTGTGACAGGAGCTGGGATATACAAGGAGGGAATCCATCACCAAGTAGTTAGGCAGTGCTGAGACCAGTCCCTAGGTCAGGATGACCTTCAGGGAGATGCAAAAGTAGTTGAGGTTTGCCCAAAAGTTGCACGTATGAAAACCCAACTTGGCTGCTTGTAGGTCACCTCCAGCTTGCAGTAAGATGAGTTGGCTGCAGCTGTGCTCAACATGATCAAAGCAATTGCAATTAAAGTCTGACGTGTGGCCAGGCTCCTTGAATCAAAACGGATTCAAGAATTTATAAGCTCTGTGTCGTCAATATTTTAGGAAACTTATGCTTTCATTCCTAAAAGCTGCTTCGAATGATGGACTCTGTGTCTAGTTAGAAGGCCTGGGATGGCAGGACTAAAGAGAGAAAGTTGCAAAGCTGAATTAGAGAGTTTCTCGGACGTTGCTTCAGCTAGCCATGGCTAAGGCCTTGGGCACTCGTCCTGACAGGTCCTGGGGCTCTGCTGTTCTTTTGAGCACAGCACACAGGATTATAGTGGAGACTTTGCAGATCAATCTTAGCATTGCACAACTTGGCTGTTTTATGATCCCATTTTTTCCTCAGATTTTACCTTGAGCAAGCTCATTTTGCTGAAATGAGGAGCTGTAGACAAGAGGTGTGAAAGCTGCTCCTGTGTGACAGGCTGATCTCTTGAATACAAGATCTCAATCCAAAATTTGGGAATTGCTCCCAGGCACTGGCTGGCTTGGCCTGGGACTGCCTGATGCAGGGGTACCTTGCCTGTTCAAGCAGCAATGCTCAGCCTTTGTCTCAACAACTTCTGCTGTTGGCATCTTCACTTTCCCGCTGTCACAGTGTCCCCCCAGTGACCCCAGCAGCCAGCCTGGCTGCCTTTCCCTCTGAGAGGCACTGCAGTGGGGATAAAGAGGCCCCTCTGGGCTTGCTGCTCTGCAAAGTCCCTCTGATACACAGGCAGGAAAATGAAGTGGATCCTGTTGTGCTTCTACTGTGCAGAAAGGGAAAGCTTTGCCATCAGGGTCCCTTGCTTTGCCACCCTTCACCATCGCTACGGCCATCTCTAAATCAGCCTGGTCTCTTCCCTCCCCACAGTCTGCTGGTCCCACACAGCTGGGGGCCAGGCTCAGCCAGGAAGTGGAGTGGTCCTTTGCTCAGGAAGGGACAGGGAAAGCCTGAGCTCCCCAGTCCCGTCCTTGCATTTTCCTTGTGCACGCTGCTGTTTCCTCTGTAACCAGCAGCTGAGGTTGCTTTTCACCATACCTGTATCACAGCTTCCTTCCTGGCTCTGCTGGCCTGTAGGAGCAATGTTTGGAGGGAACTTGTGGGGATACTCGCAGGAGAAACCTGGGTGGCTGCTGCCCGAGGGAACATCCAATGCCGTAAATCCTGCCTGCAGTGGCAGAGTGGGGCAGGGACCCCTGTCGGGGTCTCACTAAGCCGTGCACCTTGTTGTCCTGGCACCGTGGCAGATGATCTGGTCAGGATCCTCGGTGGCTCTTGGCAACTGTTCCATCAAACTGGCAATCTCTATCCACACAGGAAAATAATGGGATGACCGCTCTGTGGTACTGCTCTGTGGCTTGGTAATAAACTCTGTTGACTGGAAGGGTCAGCAAACAAGGATTAGGGGCTGTGGGGCCTTTGATCTTTCACGTGGCTTCACTGGAATTAAGCACAGAACAGATGTGGGCTATTTTAGGTGATTCATATTATTTGGTATATTAAACTGAAAAATGTGCCAGGAAATAAAGCTGATAATTTTGAAAATACATTGCACCGATATCACAAAGCTGTGCAGTTCAACACAGATGCCTTGACATTTAGCTGAGCTAGTAATATGCCATTTGTGGACGGATGCTCATCTTTCAGGTTCTTAAGGACAAGTGTCCTATGTGTCAGTTTCAATCAGAGACAGATTCCTTCCTCATCCATGTTTGCGATGAAAATGCTTTTCTGCTTCATCATTTTCTTTCTCCATGACTTGCTTTTTGAGTGGTTCTGGTGCTTGATATTCACATGACATTATACATGAGCAGATTGGTGTAAGACTGTACAAAAAGGCAAATTACAAACCATGTGTGCAGTGTAACAGCACATGGGGGACCCAGCAAGTAGGTACAGTAGACTCGGACAAGTGTGAATGGGGCGTGTGTGTGTCTGTCTGGTCTTTTAGCCTGAAAAAGCACCTCAGGCTTTAAGGAAAGGGTTAATAGAGACAATGACAATTGACAGAGCTTCTCCGATCACCCCTGGGAACACCATCTGTAAAAGTAGAATCATTCCTGAAGAGAAATCTGATGTATGATTAATGTTTATTCTATAAAACCAAGGGTCCTGTGGGTTGTGCTGGCTTTTTATAGCTGCATGGGAATATCAGGATAAGAGTTTTCTTGCAGAGCCAGGGAAATGCATTTCTATAAAAGGAAAGCAGTGCCTCCTTATAAAATCCAGTGCTGGATTCTGTTCTGGAGCCCCAGCTTAGCAGGACGTGTGCACTTAGGAAAATGTGCAAATGCAAACAGACAAAAATGTTGTGCCGGTGCCCGATCTCCACTGTGGGACTCTGGGTGATTAGAAGAGGCCAGTGCAGTAACTGCCTGAGACCCGGAGGATGTAACTAATTAGAAGTGGAACGGGGAGCACGAGCCTGCCTTTGGCAGAGCCACCTGATGCTGTAAATGGCCTTCTAATAATACAACAAAGCGTGTGATGCTGTGCTGCTGAAGCGTAACGTGGAGCCTAGCACAGTGTCTTTGTGCAGGCTCTGCCTGGTCTCCAGGGGATGCCCTGGCCGACGCAGCTCTGCCAGCAGCTTTGCCCTGGGCACAGCCTGGCACACGTACTGTTAGGTTGGGGTGCGCTTGTCCTTTGCAGCTCCTTCAAGAGACTGTTAACTGTGGGGCTGATAGTGGGAGCGTGGCCCTTCGGGCTGTGTCGGGGTAGATGTGAGCAGTGCTGCGAGTTTGATGTTGTTTCAAAGCGAATTCCTCCTGGCTGGTTGTACTTCTATCAGCTTTTGAAAGTGAACTCCTGGACTTACTGCTTCTGTACAAATTCTAATAGACCGGCGGGGGGGACGCGGTGTGAACCAGATGAAGGAAATTTAGCAGTAACGTCTGCGAGGCGGTTCAGTAAAGCTTCAGAGGACCGGCTGGGCGTGGCGGGGAGGTAACATCCTCTGTTGTGTTGTTTGCTTGCTGCTGGTTGGCTGGGAAGATCCGCCATGAGGAGAAGACGTGCTATAAGGCTGTCCAGACGAGCGAAGAGGGGCCGTCGTCTTGCGAGTACCAGGGTCCGCTCATGATGCTGGCCCAGAACTGCGCCGTCATGCACAACCTGCTGGGGCCAGCATGCATCTTCCTGAGGAAGGGCTTCGCAGAAAACAGGCAGCCTGTACGTAAGTTACACCCGGCTGGGCGAGACACGCACAAAGCCATGTGGACGCGAGCCGGGGATGCGGAGCTGCCCGCGTGCTCCATCTGCATGGAGCTCTGTACCCCCAGCCCTGGGTCTCCAGCATCCCGGCTCCAGCTCTGAGTGCGAATACAATCCCAGGCAAATGTCTAACCTGAAGGAAGTGCAGAGATATCCCCGTGCCTAAACAGCAGGAAAGGAGAATTCTAAAAGTGCAGCTATGGAAGATAGATCCAAGCCTACACTCAAGCAGGCATAATCATATGGACTCAGGAGAAGGGCTTAGGACTTCAGGACTTACATAATCATACAGGCTCAGAAGGAGTCCAGTGTTCAAAGCTGTTCCTCCAGCAAGACATCTGCATCTCATTCCCAGAGGCTCAGATTAGCATTTAAAGCCTAAATAGCCACTTAAATGCAAATCAGGGCATACGTAATGGGAGCAAGCTGCCCCACAGAGATGCCCATATTTGATACTGTTCCTATCAGCTCCCAGTGAGTGCACTAGTACCAGCAGAAATGAGCATGCGGCTGCCTCCTCGCAGATACCCAAACGCAATCTCTTACACACTGTCATACCCAGCTTGAAACTGCAGCAATCCCAGCCAAATAAACCAAACAACATCAGTCTGTCCTCATATTTGCACATAATGCCAGACTACCAAATGCTATTACCCATACACACACATACACACAGATGAATAGCAAAACCACATCTATCCACTCAGGCACAGCTATTTGTAACCATGTGTTCACATGCATCTATATACAAACAACAGAATTGTGTTGTACATTCAGGTGTACACACCTGGACATGTTAAATGTACATAAACAGGCACTCCAGTATTGTATCTTTACAAGAAATAAAAAAATCATTTTGCACGTAAATATTTGACCCCTACAATAACGTGAATTTAAAGACATACCTGAGCATACAACTGACACGATTTTGAGGGATGTGTATGAGTGAATATGTGCATTGGCAGGTATGTTCCATATTCTTGGGGTGAAACAAAGCTCACCCCAGTTATCTGAGAGTCAGAGCTTTCTTATCTCTGTAAGATCTGTCTCTCTCACTTATGCATTGATATGGTTATCTACAGCTGTAGGAGACACCTATGTCTTTATTTCTGAAATGTCCTTAACCAACAACCAAAATAGAGTCATTGTTTCTCATTATTTGTCATTATGGATCAAAGGGCTTTTGTTCTTCCTTACCTCCAGCCACTAATTGACCACACATTCCCTGTGCCCGTTCACTAGAACACAAAACATAATATTCTCACACAAGCACACTTGCTGGCACGCACAGAGCTGCCTGTCATAGGAGATGGGTGCAGCTCCCTGCTTCTGCTCCAGTGGAAGGCTCACAGATGGACAGGTATCCATCCAGCCTGGGCTGTGGGAACTCACAGAACCCTAACTTGTCTCCAAAACAGAATTAGTGATGTCTCTAACTACCCTGATGTAGAATAAGTGCATCTGATAAACAGCTTTACTTTTACTGACTCTCTAGACCAACAAGATTTATTGTGCGTAGAACAGAAAAAAACGAGGGTAAGACCATTTTGTGTAATGGACTCTGAGGGTCACCTCTGCTCTTATCTAGGACCTGAACTCTGAACAGTTTTATTCCTCTTTCCATATGTGCTCCAAAAAGCTTTAGAATGATTCAGCCCATTTCTTCCCGAGCAATTTTCCTCCTTTATCATTTATGGGGATCTTCTTTCAAATTTAAAACAGCAAACCTCTTCATGATGTTAGTTATCACTCGAGTTGGATTTTTGGAGGGACATAAACCCTTCCCCCTTCTTTTGCATTCGCAGTCTGTGGCTCTCTGGTGGTACAATCTGCATGTGCAAAGATATTCTCAGAGCCCTGCAAACGCGAATGCCTCGGCGTGCAAAATCAGAGGTGGTGCCGAAGCCCCCATTTCTGACATACGTCAGTCATGTCGCTTGCAATGTGGCCTTCAGTGAGCGAGGAGGAGGCTGATCTTGTGACGGCTGCCCTGGGGGAGGGCCTGGGTCCTACCCCAGCCGCTCTCCCACGACAGCGGGTACTGCGGGTGAGTCCCGGCACCCTTTGCACCGTGGCGCTGGCGCTCACGGCCCTGCGCCCGCTGCCGCACCCAGCCGGCCGTCGGCACACAGGGGTGAACGTTTGTGGACTCTGGAGCGAGGGGCGCAAGGTGGTGGTGGTTTTCATCTCCTAGTTTATCGAAGGCAGGAGGGCAATAATGCCTCCTGCATCCACTCCGAGGAGTTTGAATTGTTTTGTTACTTGGTGTTGATGAAAGCGGAACAAATGGGATGACATGTTTGGAAATACCAGGTCTGTGAAGGATGAAGCGGCAGAGCCAGCGTGCTCTGACAGTTCCATCCAGCACAGAGATGCCTCTGGGAAGGTTATGAGTGGCAAGCTGGTCGTTTCTCTGGCACAGCCCTTTTGCACAGACGTAAACCAGCGTGTGTCCTAGTTTGCTATGCACTCTGAGCAGCTGCCATTAGAGTTTCCAGAGGAGCCTGTGGTTAAATAGCAAAGGATCATCCTTCTCAAACTGATCAAGGACACTGTCTCCAGGGACGTATGGTGAGGCTGGAGGACACCTGGAAGGCAAGGAGAAACACCCCACGGTCCAGGGGAAAAGCCGAGAGTGAGACAACAAAAGAGATCGCGTTTCTGTGTTTCCAAATTCTCGGATGGTTTGGATTTGCCTGGGAGCCATGAGAGGAATTAGAAAGGGCATTTAAACCAGAAAGCAGTGCATTTCCACCCTCAACTCTTCCTGGTGCAGTGTTGGAATTTTCCTGTACTCTTTTATATCCTCCCCCTTCTTCCAAGAAATTCAGATTGGATGTTTGAAGTTGCAGTGTTTCCTGAACATGGTGAATCCTTGTCCTATTTTGTTTGTAGATGACGTTGATGATGTATATGTTGTGTGTCTGCCTTCATTCCTGGTTTCAAAGTGTTTGTACATGGAGTTGAGGCTGGGGGGAAGGGGGAAATTCCTACCTTTTAGTTGAGACTGACTGTAGGAAATGGCACTGGGATATTGGCTGTAAGAGAACTCGTGGCTGTCGCTGTCCTGCCAGAAGGACAGGGATCAAGCAGTGATCCAAGCAAATGATGGTATAGACCTGCTGGTTACAGGGGCTGCTTCCAGCTGGTCTGATCTGGCTGTGTCAGCGGGAGCTGCCGTAGGAGATACAATCAGAGCTCTAGAGCAGATCATAACTGCTGCAGGGACAGTCTCTGCTTGGTGCAGGGGAATGATGCAGGAGTTTCAGGAAGATGCTCATAGTACCATCGGGTGGGGAGGCCACACATACTGCTGTGCTGGCCCAGGTCTCTTTTACTCTGGGGGAGCACTAGTCACCCCCCTGTCTAGCCGGTGAGAGGGAGAGGGGCTTCCACGGAAGAGTGTGCAGGCTAACACCCCTCCCGTTGGGGAGGAGAGCTGAGAGGCTTTGCTAGGTAGATGGTATTAAACATGTCATTGCCTTCTTGTTTCTCCTCTCACTTTCTGGCTTGTCCCAGAACTGTTTGCACCAAAAAGTGCTATTGTGAAACTATGTTTGTGGCAAGGAAATGGCTTTAACGTAATATGTTCTCTTTTTGCAGGATAGAGAACTGCGTCCGGAAGAAATTGAAGGTAAAATTTGTTGCTCTTTCTGGGTCATCTTTTTACCTGCCCAGTGAAAGCCTACTGGCTGGCCCTTCCAGATTGGCCCCCATGGGATAAAATAATTTGGTGCAAATCAAGGGAGATGGTTACTGGAATAATTCCTGGAAACCCCAGGAAAAGAAATAACATGTAAAACTGCAAGAATGCTGACTGTGAAGGAATTCACATCCATTCCAGCTTTTTCAGGGTGGGAGGATAAGTAAAGTAATGGGATATTGTCGGTCGGGGAACCGCTGTCCACTCCAGCTCCCACAGAAAGTGTTGCAGATCATGATCCATTAGTATGGCTGCAGGGAAGCTCTTTTACCTGCTAATAATAGAGCATGGGGGTACAAGTTGGGAAAAGTTATTAGTTTCAGTTTCTTTAGGGAGTGAAGTTTAGCAGTGATCAATGTGTGACACTTGTAGTCCAAGCAAGTTTTCCTGTAAGGAATGGGTCAGCAGAGCTGCTGATGGAAGAACTTAACATTGCTCCAGTCATTGCTTCTTTGCAAGGAGACCCCCTGGGAAAATATGGAGTATCTTTGGGAATCTGGCCTCATAAAGTGCTGCTGATTCTGGGGAGATTTATTGGAAAAGATATTTCAAGCTGTCACTGACAATATTGTTCTTTTTGGATCCACTCCTACAGAATTAAGAGAAGCCTTTAAGGAGTTTGATAAAGACAAGGATGGGTTTATTAACTGCAGGGATCTGGGGAACTGCATGCGAACCATGGGCTACATGCCTACTGAGATGGAGCTAATAGAGCTCTCCCAGCAGATCAACATGAACCGTGAGTAACATCCACCTACCTGTACCTCCCTGTTGCTGCTGTGCCCTGCATCATTGCCTCTGGCTCTCTCAGTCTCCTGCTCTCTCTTTTCCTTTGGATTTTTCCTGCCTCTTCCTCTTTTGGTTTTCATTCTCATTCCCTGTCATCTCTCTTGTTTGTTTGTGGTCCTAGAAGTTGATACCTTTGTTTCTTCCATATCAAAAGGACTGTGTGAACTGTGCTGCCTGGGAACGGGGAGTGGAAGGGTTGTACTCGGTGCTTATGCTGTCAAGTATAGAACAGCCCTTGATGTGGGCAGTTAGAAATCCAGGCACAAGTTGTGGGTGTTGTCATATTTAAACTGTTGTCAGTTAGTGTCAGACTGACCAAAGATCTGGGAAGGTGGAGGTGCTTTGGTCAGATGGGTGATGGATGGGCTGTTGACTCTGCAGTGGTTGTTTGTGGATCGGCTGTGTGCCTAGGGGTGGACTGCGGCCGATTCACTGTAACTGTGTCAGTGCCCCTTCTCTTTCACTATAATTTTTTGTTGCCTCTTGTCTGTGGCAGTGCAAGGTATTACCATCAGCCAGGTGGGAAAAAGGATATTTAGTGCATGTTATTTCTGACACATGATGGTGTAAAAAGGACAAGTTACTTGGTCAGGGGAAGGAAAACAGTTGTGATGTACACAACCAGTCACACACAAAAGGAGCTGATAACCCTGGCGCACAAGTGCTTAGGAATTTGAGAGTGTTACTGCCAGCTTTCAGACAGGGCACAAACAAGAAAAAGGACTAATATGATGAATAAACAGTTGGACATACATTAGCCACTGCTAAGCGAGCAAGACTCCACCACTGCTGCAAGGCACTGCCCAGGCCATGCAGGAGCATTGTGCTGTGCCCTTGCCATACCCTTTGGCACTGGTGCAGCAGAGGGTTGCTATAAGCATTAGAATGATCAAGCTTCTAATGCCTAGTACATGATGCTGTAAGGATGCGACGATCCATGGCAGCCCAGGATGGAATAGCTTGGGCTCATTCTGCCCTGCCTGCAGTCCAGAAAATACAAAGACAGTGTAAAACTACCCCTTGCTTTTCCTTCCACTGTCCTGCACCTTCTGTGCTTTGCTTCCTGGAGAACCAAGTCCTCTGTGGGCCACACAGAAGTGCAAAGTGAGTGCTGAGCTTGGCTAATGTATGGAATTCTTACACGTGATCTTTCATCTTGTCCCAAGTGGGTGGCCATGTGGATTTTGAAGATTTTGTTGAGCTGATGGGACCAAAGCTGCTAGCAGAAACTGCAGACATGATTGGTGTAAAAGAGCTCCGCGATGCCTTCAGAGAGGTGAGTGCTCTCTACTGCGTGCCCCCCAGAGAGGGAAGCAACAGGAGACAGGAAAGAGAGAAGATCCACTGGGGAAGAACAGGAGGAGGAGAGAGCAGCACAGTGGAGGACAGAGAAAGAGCCAACCCAGTCATGAAACAAGGGAGGAGCAGAGAGAGTCACTAAGATAAGGGAACCCTTGAGGCAAGGAAGAGGAAAGCTGGTTCAGACACAGCAGTTACCAGGGGTTTCTGAGGAGAAAAGACAGACTGGATCCAAAAAGCACCCAAAGGAGGAAAAGGAGGGACACAAAAGGCATGCAGGAAAAACAGGACACTGAGGAGCAGGACAGTACAAAATCCAACCCAGAGCAAGATCCATTTGCATTAACTGTATTTGCCCTGCTGGTATTTTTCCTGTACTTGCAGTTTGACACCAATGGTGATGGGGAGATCAGTACCAGTGAGCTGCGAGAAGCCATGAAGAAGCTGCTAGGGCAGCAGGTGGGCCATCGAGATATTGAAGAGATCATCCGGGACGTGGATCTGAATGGAGATGGGCGTGTTGATTTTGAAGGTGAGAGTGGATGAGCGCTCCCTGTCCATCTGCTCTGGTGGAAGTCAGAGTTTCAGCTCAGAGGTGGAAGTGGAAGGGAAGATTTGCATGCTTAGGGCCCAGGTGTCTGAAGTATGGAGAAAAAAATCAAACAGGATTTTTTTTCCTGGTCAAGTGAGGAAAATGGAGAACATTGACACACACAGGAAATTCCTCAGCTGAAGTGTTCATTTGTGTATCATTTCTTGCTGCATTTCAGTTTCAATTGGGTCTTCATAATTCTGGCATGGTAAGAGATCTGCCGGGTCCCAGAGAAGCAGATTCTGGTGCCCACACGCCGTGCCAGCCTTCTTGTTACGGGGCATTTTTGTCTCTGTTAAATCTATTGCAAGAGCTGTGAGGAGGCTGGATTGGTTTGGAGAATACATTGCACCTTCCTTTTCCTCTGGCTTACCTTGTTATCTGGGTTTATAGAGAATTTGGTTTTGTGCCATTATGCCAGAAATGGTCACGTGCCAGATGTGCTCACTAGCACTGCAGATACCTGATCTAGATGTGTCATGTTAAATCCTAGAGACAATTCATTTCTTCTCCCACTTTTCATGCCAGAAGGACTTGGAAAAAGGAGAGAGGTTAGGCTACCATCCTAGCCCATTAGCCATTGCAGGAGCAATATTAATAGAGCTCGGGGTTTCTCTGAAGGGGAGCAGTTGATAGCAGACAGCTAAGTGGATATAAGAGCTGAAAGGTGTGGGAGCATGGCAGGCTGCTGTTTTCCCAGTGCAATCCAGACATCCCTTTGCAGTAAGGGTAAAGCACAGACACTACAGAATTAAAACAAAATTATTGTAATTTTTTTTGGCTCAGAGGCATTCCTGGGCCTCCTACATGACAAGGAGTCTCAGTCTTCAGGATTACTGAAGCTTCTGAGGGCTTTGAAAATCCTAAAAATTAGAAGTGTCTCCCTAGAAAGTATCTGGTAGCTGCAGTTTTTCTAATGCACTGGCTGATCACACGACAGTAGCTCGCCTCGTTTCCCACAGCTAAATTATGTTAGACAGCTAAAATACATGAAATGCTATCCCAGTATCATTTTCTCTGTGAGTTACTGCTTTAGTTGTCAAATGACAGCTTTGTCAATGGAAAAGGAGAAGTCAAGGGGGTAATTTCCACTGCCCTCCTCTTTGCAGAGTTATTAGTTCCTCTGCAATTCCAGTGCAGAATGAAAACACATTTATATTTGATGGCATTTACACTCAATTTGAACGATTGTAATTGACTTCACAAGCTGCAGGGTGGTGAAGGAATAGATCCAGGGTATCCTCACGCTTAACCTGTGTCGTGAAAAACAAGAAGTCCGTCACAGTAAACACTAGTGCTTTGCCACACTGGTGTCTCTGTGAGGTGGCAAGCTTACTAAGAAATACACCGTGTTCCCCAGACTATAGAAACTAAGGTTCCCTGAAGTTACAGTGAAGGCAGACAACACTTGCTGTAGTGCCTCGCAACGAGCCGGTTGTGCCAACAAGACTGTACGCTGGCTGGGAAGGAGGCTGAGGCAAAGAACTGCCCTGCTGGTGGGATCACATCACCGTGTCTAATGGAAGGATTGCAGCCCGTTGTGTGTGAGCTCTCCAGGGCCAGGGCTGGACTGGTGCAGACCCGCTGGCTTGGCTCACCCTGGCTGCATGCTACATCCAGGGAATGAGAGCTGGGCTGGGGATCGTGGGTGCTTCTGCTTCAGGGCTGTCTTGTCTTGTTGATTGCAGAGTTTGTTCGCATGATGTCCCGTTGAAGATTATTCTCAGCTAAAGAAGAATCAGCACCTTAGAGAGGGCAGAAAAGGACCTAGATGGAGCATCTAGCCCCGATGTTCCCACAGGAAGGTTTATCGGCTGGCTGCAACTGAGACATTGCAAGATGACCTGCTGCTCCTCCCTCATGGTGGTCCCCATGCCCCTCCACCCTTTCACACTGTGAAAGACTTGCAACTTCCTACAACTGGAACCATTCCTAGAAGATGATTGCAGGAAACTGCAGAACCAGGACTTGCCATGATGCTTTCATGGGATATTTGCAACTTTAGACTCCTCCTCCCCAGCTTTATTCTCCCACCAGCTGCTGCAAAGCAAGAGCAGGAGAAATCCTCTTGGCTTGGTGGATGAGAGCAAAGCCGTTGGGACTGGTGGCAGCCTCAGGGCGTGCTCTGCACTTCTTGGTTTCCCTTGGTGAACCGTGTCTGTGTTTGCTGTGTGTGTGTGTTTGTCTATCTGTGTTGAGTTATTTATGATTCCCCAGCACATATTCGCATCTCCTGTGGTTATGTTTACTAAGAGTAAATTCAAATACATGTCTTGCGGGGGGAAAGCGATAAATATGCACGCTGAAATGATGTGGAGCCTGGATGTCCCTGTGAGAGGTGGTGGCTGGGCTGGGGGAGAAGGGCTTTTGCAGATGCACACCCTGGTGTCTATACCAGGGTCTGGGGGCAAGTCCTCACCACAGGAAGGGAAGTCACTGCTGGCCACTAAGCCTCTGTCAGGGCTCTGCCCTCCCTCCTGCTGTCCCCATGGCTGAGGGGCCTGGGGCTGCCTTGCTGTGAGGACAGTGAGGGGCATCTCCACCCCTGCATCCCCCACCCTGCATCCCCAGGCCTTCCAAGGGGGCAGGTGAAAGCCCCTGCAGCATTGCAGCAAGGAGCAATGGGAGAAAAGGCACAGAGGGGAGCTGGGTGGGAGGGGGAATAGGCAGCAATAGCCACCCTCCCCTCTCCAGACCATTTCAAACCCAGCTGTGAGCATATGCACAGTGCTGCAGGAGCTGAGCTCTAACACCCTCGGTGCCAGGGACTGGCCAGGAGCCTCCTTGTGTGGCAGTGCCTGCTCTCCAGCTTGTTCACACTCAAAAATGCTGCACACGTCTGCAATAATGACCCTGACAGCCTCCTTCAGGCCCTACCAGCTGCTTCCAGACACATCAGATCCTCATCCTCCTTCCCCTTTAACCAAGGTGCTCCCAACCTCCTTCTCCCTTCCCCTGAGAGACCTACAGTTGTCTACTTTCTCTATTCAGAGGCTCAGACACAAGTTGCCAGGACTAATTTCTGCTTGGCTCCAAAAGGAATCATCATTGCCGTGTGTTTCTCAGCGTTACTGGGAGCTGCCTTCCTCTCAGTTGCCTTCTTACTCCGACCCAGAGGGTAAGGACCAATATCCTCCTGCTTCTTCCATCTCAAATCTTTGACTTCCCAGATTCCCTTTCAGATTCTCAGGGTCCACAGATCCATGTCCCAAAGGAGGATTTTCTCTTCTGCTTTCTTGTTGCTGTGCCAACCAGAATAGCTGCAGTGATGGTTGATCTCCCAGCAATGGAAAAAGTGTGTTTCTCCTTATGCTGGTGTGCATGGACTCATGTTTGCACAGGCACATGCACTGGGAAAGGTTTGTGTGTGCGTGCATAAAAGCAAGGAGGGCAGATAGGTACCTGGGAGTGCAGCAGCAGAAGAGTTTGTTTGCAAGTGGGTGTATGCAAACTATGTGTGTCTATCTATGGAACTGGCCCAGTCTTAGAAATGTGGGTGTGAGCCAAGAAATTGGAAAATGGATATTTACAGATCTCCATATTTACTGGTACAGCAGCTGTATTGTGCTTAGGAGACGAGGATGATAAAATGAACAAAGTCCAGAGTCCTGGTACGTTTTATATGTACTTAGGATAATGCTGGGGGGGTGTGGGGGGAGACCTGTGCAGGCTTCTGTCTGCCATAAGGAACGTTGGTACAAACTTGGGACTCATGCCTTATGCCACAGCCAGCTCACACTGGCAGGCAGTGGCAGCACGTGTGGTGGCTGCCTCTGCTGGCTCCTTCCTGGGTCCTGCACTCAGCAGATCCATCTCTTGCCCGCAGTGACAGATGGCAGGACACGGTATTCATTTATTTAAAATTGTAAACCCATTTATTTAAAATTGTAAACCCATTTCTAGAGGCTGCAGTGATCCACAGCATAGCATCACAGGGGCTGGGGATGTTCTCTGCAGACTCCTGCCCTTTTCACTTCGGCACGTCACTGTGTTTTACCCTGGCAGAGCTGTGTTTGTCTTCCCGAGAAACACAGGGACAGCGGTGCTAGGGGAACGGTGGCTGCAGAACACCTTTCTGTCATTGCAGAGGCAGCCTTGGAGCCACTGCTACTTCCAAAGAAAGCTGGGTCTCTGCCAAATCATCTGTACCCGCCAGGTCTCACCATGATACAGTGAGGAGGTCAGACAGGCAGGTCTCAAAGCATTCTTTTTTTTTTTTCCTTCCAGCAGAAGCTTTTGCTGCAAGCCTAGTTTTACTTGCAAAACAAACCCCAAATAATCCCAGGGAGTTTTACTATTTTCTTGTGCAAACAGGGTCAGAGATTAAAACTCCAATCTAAATAATCTAATTCCAGAGATAATCCTTTTGCTCTCATCTCCCATCCGGTACCAGGGAGGCTTCCAAATAGCTCCACATGGCAGGGCAGAGCCGCTCCCCTCTGGGCACCTGAGCCCTGGAGCCCCGTGTGATTCAGGAGGAGGTCCAGGCAGTGGGGCTGGCTCACACTGACTTCTTAGATGTCTCGGTAGCCATGGGGTCTGCTTCTGACCCACGTGTCTGCGTTGCTCTTTTTGGACATCCCAAATCTTGATCTTTTTTTCCTGCAAGAAATCGCTAATACCCGGAAGACTTGCCTCACACTGCCTGTGAATGATCAGGGCTGTAGGTAGACCAGGCAAAGGTGATTCAAGACTGAGGCTCATTTTGGCACAGCTGCCAGAGCACAGGGAGAGATCAAGGGATTGAGAAGACAACCCTGAGCCTTTCACTTGTAGGTTACTAGTGTAAATCCAGCCTGCATCAAGGGACTGATGGCTCAGTGGATTAGTAACAGGATACAGAGCCTTTGACATCTGGGGCACAAGCTGGCATCAAGTTGCTGGTGCCTGCAAGTAATGACTGAGGGGTGGCAGTGTAGGACATTGCGGTCGCAGGCCATCGGGGCATGGCCACCATCCTCTGCCAGCGGCCGTGCCAGACCACGAGCCAGGGCGAGTGCTCCTCCTGCACCCAAACAAGCACAGACAGCATCCTTCCTCACTCGCTGCTGCTCCGTTAATCCCTCTTGCTTCACGATGGGCTGCTGATTCTTGGAAAATAATCATCCAGGCTAGTTATTAAAGATGCTTTGACTGAGGAGGCAGTGGAGGTATTGCAATGCTCAGTGCCTTGCCCTCTATGAAGTTAGATTCCTCAGATGGAGGGGAAAGAGAGGGGTTTTCCCCTCTGTTCAAGGAGGGGAACTCTTCCTTTTCAAGGAAACTCTTTTTCAAGGAAGAGTTGCTGATATTTTGTTGTGAGATGTGCAGGAGCCCCAGCAGCCGTTGGCAGGGACCCCAGGCTTGGCACAGCCCCGAAAGGCCCTGCTGACACTCCCAAGGCAGGGGATAAGCTGGGTTTGCTTCCAGCTGCCCTTGTACATGTTTGGGGCTAAAGAGGCCCCTTCAGCTGAGTACTTCACTCAGTCATAGCTAAGTGTTAGCTAGTAAATCCCTTCACTCTGAATTCTTCCTGCTCATGGGCACGTTTCGTCTGGACTGAGCAGACTGATGCCGGGTTTGTGATGAAGCTGCAGTCACTGGCTGCATGGCCCCTGTGCCCATCAAGGCAGCAAAGGTCCCACCATGAACCCCATGCTCCCCAGCTCACCAAGAGGCACAACAGGATTTCAGCCAGGCTTTGCCCAGCCAGCACTTGGGCCCCCGCTGCCACGCTGTGTGTGTGTGAGACCTGCAAAAGCCCTCCTGAGCTGGAAGCCAATGGGGCCTCAGCCCACATGGGCCATGCAAAGGGTGGTGTCTGGCCCTTGGTAGGACGTTTGCTGCCCCAGAGGGTCTCAGGACTGGAAATAAGAGGATTCACACCCATGGACATTGCTGTTTGCAACCTCAGCCCAGCTCTTTCCTTGGCCTGATGGTGATTCATGCTGTCCCTCTTCCCACTTCACTTTTGCAGCTCTTGGCAGTAATGTGCTGACACAGAATGTTTACGTGCTTTGAAGTTGGGCTCCTGACCCAAGTGCATTGCAGTTTAAAGCTGAGGAAACTTGAGAGATTAGAGAGGATAGTCTGTAATCAGTACAAATGAGCTCTAACAAGGCCTCCCTCGGCCTCACCAACTGGACAGCATTGTTCTTGCCACAGCTGCTTGCACGCCTTTGCTAACTGAACTAGAGGGACAGGTCACAAACACAGCAGGGATGCAGATTAGCCTGGGTTTGATCAGATGCTGCCAGGTCCTGGGGTCTGTAGTGCTGAGACAATTTGCTAGGACTCAGGTTAGCCTGGAGAGGTGCCAAGTGTGTTTGTTTCACACTGTGTTTCAGGAGGGGGTTTCCTAAGCCATCTTGCAGTTTCAGGAACCCTTTCTGGCAGCAGTGCTGGTGTGGGAGCACAGCATGTGGATCTGCTGTGGCACAGTTGTACCGCAAGCCCAGGAGATGATGTGACAGCAGCAGGAACACACTGTGGGGATCACTCCAGCCTGGCAGAGCAGGTTAGGAAGCAGGGAATGGGTAGTTGCTACCCTCCACTAAACTGAGTTCACTTCGTCAAGGCCGTGTGCTGTTAAGAGGCCTCATAGGTGCATTGCAAACCCAACAAACCTTTTTAATTCTCAATCTGCAGCACTAAGTCTTTATTTCTAAAAGCAAATGCTTTGTGGAAGTGTCAAATTAAAACATCATCTGGACTTAGGAGCAGCCGTTGCTAATGCAGTGGGTGACTGGAGCACAGACACGAGGCCTGGCTGGTGTCTGGAGCGTTGAGTAACACCCGGATCACACAGAAGGGCAAACACAGAGGCAAACATTAAGTTATTTGCTTGCCCACTATGTAACGGGTGAGTCTCATCCAATCTCCATCTGTGATGTCTCACTCCAGGCCTCCCAAAACCTTGCCAAGGTCCTCCAGAAAAACAAAACAAAACAACAAAAAACCAAACAACACGATCTTACATTCTCCTGTAAAATGCAGCATGGAGAGAAATCGCTGGCAATGCCTCGGTCAGCTCCCCAGCGTTCAGCTGTTATTGGCGGTTGTGCTTTTCGGGCAGGCTGCTGTGGTCGCCCGTGGCCCCAGCCAGTGCTGCCTCACCCCGCGGGCCGGGAGCTGCCTCTCCCCGTTCTCCGCGGCAGGGGCGAACGGCGGAAGCAGCGTGGTTTGCGGAGGCAGGGAATCGGCATCGGCAGTTGCTGTGGCGAGTACAGCCGGCACCAACTCATCGGCATGCAGCGAGGAACCGCCCCCGACGGCAGCTCCTCTCCCACGCCCCCAGCTCCGCTCCCACTCCCCCAGCTCCGCGGCCGTGCCCGGGCCGGTCCGCACCCGCCCCCCTCTCCAACGCCCGCTGCCCGCGGGGCCCGGGCCGGTGCCGCTCCGCTCGGGCCCGTCCCGCCGCAGCGCCGCCCGTTGCCTCGGCAACCCTGTAGCCTCCCCGCTTCCCGCCGCCGCCCCACAGTGCTCTGCGCTCCGGCCGCGCTGGAGTTCCCCGATTGGAGGGGCGCAGGGGGCGGGGCTCTCCCTTCAGGCGTCCGGCGCCGAGGAGAGCTCGCCGGGCCGCGTCCCCGCTACGGAGGCGTCGGTGGGAAGCCTCGTTCTCCCGCCGCTGCTCCCTGGGGGAGCCAGTTCTACCCTCGCTCCCCTCCCCGAGCGGGCAGCACCGACTCCGGGCACTGCCGCCTCGCAGGGACCGACACCCCGCTCCGGGCCGGCCCGCTCCGCCGGACACGCCTCCCGCCGCAGCGCCACCGTCCCCTCGCCTCTCAACCGAGCCTGCTCGCCCGCTCCCGCCGCTCATTGGCCCGGCGGGTTATGAATATGCAGATAAAGGCCCGCGGCCGCCTAATGGCGGGCGGGCAGGAAATTAATATTCCGATTGCGGCGCGCCGATTGGCGGGTGCGCGCTCCGCCCCGGCACCGGGGTAGGCTGCCCCCTGGCGGCGGCAGGAAGGGGCGGGCGCGGCGCCGGGAGCCCGAGATGGTGGGCGCCGGGGCGCGCGGGGCGCCGCTGCTGCCGCCGCCCTTGGTGCTGCTGCTGCCGCTGCTACTGCTGCGGGGCGCGGCCGGCGGCGGCCTCGCTGACAGCGTCGTTTGGGCCGTCAATGCGGGCGGCGATGCCCATGTGGACGTGAACGGCATCCACTTCCGCAAGGACCCGCTCGAGGGCCGCGTGGGCCGAGGTGAGGGCGGGGGGGACGCCGGTGCCGCGCGGGCGGCCCGCCGCGGGGGGTGTCGGTGGGGCTGCCCGCAGGGGCCGCTCGGTAACATACTCATCTTTTAACAATTACTAAACCACAGAAATCAGAGTTTCTAGAGCTCACC
>WTSP01006536.1:0-14744 GCA_025331215.1 Actenoides lindsayi | reverse complement strand
AATAATTAAGTATGAATTATAATATAACCACTAATAGAAATAAATTTCTGATAATTTTTTCATACATCAGGGTATTAGTCGTCTTCATATTTCTCTCCACGTCTCTCCCTAATCACAATGGGAACAAATGTAAAGCTTTTTTGGGCAATGTTAAGAAAATCAAAGCCCTTAAGTGTGAAGGCTGTCTCCTCTATGCAGGATGTAGAGCAATAATAGAGCTGGGAGTAACTATGATTGTTCTGGTTCCCTAAGGTATTTCAGGGCAGGTACTATTTCTATTGAAGCATAGCATCACCTTTCCAATCACCTTCCCATAGACTTTGTATCTTGGGGTAGTCATTTAACACTCATCAGTGCTCACTAAAACAATTTTGTTCACCTATTTATACTATTCACTTTGTTGTAACTTTTTTTTCTGATCAAGAAGTGGGATGAAATGTAGTCTCATTCTTTAGTGAATGATTAAACAAACAAGTAAACCAGAGCACATACTGTTCATGAAGTCACTGACTTACAGAGTTACTCATATCTTTCCTTGTTCAATTCAACTCATAGACCAAATGCTGATTGGCATGAGCTTATAGTATTATTAGTTGGGGCTTCAGATTACTGGCGTAATAAAAAAGTAATTTCTTTTTATTACTCTGTCCTGGTTTGAGCTAGAACAGAACTAATTCTGTTCAGTGATTTTACTTTTCAGCTCAGTCTCTTCTAATTGACTGCACTTTCTGAAGTTAATGGCATAATTTTACAGACAGTGTCTGCTTCAAGCAGTGATAACACTCAGTGTGTATAGTTACTACCAAGGATTGATGTTCAGAAAGGCTCGTTTATACTTGCTCCTGTGAAGACCAAGGTTACTACTTTATCTTGTGTATTGTGTTGAGGGTGCAGAAAGTAAAAGGCTGCACCTGTGGGAAGAAGTGGACAGGAGAGGTGACCCTAAACTGACCAGTAAGGTATTCCAGTCCATATACATCATCTTCAGTATAAAACTGATCATAAGGGTCATTTTCTCTTCTTCAATGAATGGTGCCACAAAGGACTCTGTCTGTTCTGCCTTTCATCCCAGTCTGTGCATTCCTGAATCCAGTTCCAGAATCCAGCTCCTGAATCCAGCTCCTGAATCTGGTTCCCATCTGCCAGTGAGTCCAATCTGGATTGCATGTCACAGTGCCTGCTTCACAAGTGATGGTGATGTAATTGCCATCGAAGGGGCTGGGTTCAATATTGGGTTTTTATATATTTAATTTTAGTGTTATTATTCTCATTAAAGTTGTTTTAGTTTTCTTTTCCAATCCGTAATTCTCTCTCTCTTATTCACTTTCTCTTTCCCTTTGGGATGGGAGAGTGGTTAATAGAGAGCATCTGTTATTCATCTAGTGACCAGCCCAGCCCTAACCCTTGATATACTCTAATTGTCAGAAGAATAACATTACCAGACTATAATTGCAAGTACTTTTCTCTTTTGGGGCAAGATTACCAAAGAGAACTTTGTTTTCCCTGGAAATATGTTGAAAGACATGTATTTATTTTAGGGGATGAAAGAATTCTTAATTTTTTTTTTTTTTGTGTTAATTTACTAGAAATCCCCTCAGCTACAATAATAATAATGATGATGATAATAATAATAATAATAATAAAAACAAATTTCACCTCCGTGAGATTACTTTAGGGATACATTTTGGTATCCAATAGTAAACAATGATGTTTAGAATGTTCTTACACAGCTGTTAGGTAGACTCAATTAAATAACTCTAATTATAATTTCCCCACTTAATAGAATATATCTTTGTCAAAATGGATTTTGTGTTGAGATAAAGCTTCTCTCCCTTATGGCTTATCTCTTAATATATTGAAAGTTTGGGTTTTTTTCTCTTTGTTAGGTATAATGTTGTCATAAAGCTTCCCTGAAAAACTTCTGATCCCTGTTTGCTTTAGTTTTGACTTTGTTTAATTTTTTTCCTCTCTCTGTGAATAACAAATCAGACTGAAAATCCGTTATTATGTAGATAATCCTTGATCTGGGAGCTGCAATGACCTGGTAAGACTCTTGCATAAGTAAAAGAAAGGGAAAAGTATGTCCTCAGACCAACATTAAATGATAAAAATTATTGTTAGAAATTGACTTCTTTTTCTGTTTTCTGTAGATAATAATCTCTTAATAATTTTGAAGATGTACATATTTCATACTTGACTTCTTAAAAAGCTCTTTTTACAACTTCAGCTGAGTTCCTGGAGAACTCATTTTTAGTAAGAACTTTTCAGGACATGGCACAGAATATTTTTTTGCTTTCTGCTCCTGACAGATGCAGGTAAGAATATCACTAGGTGGAGTGATGAAATCTTCTACACTCAGAGCACTTCCTGTCAAAGCCAGTTAGGTTGTGGGGGGAAAATACATCAATCAAAGTTAATGGAAAAAATATTGGACTTCAAGTAACTGCAAGCACTCAACAGGAACACGTATATTTTCTTGATGGCAGTCTCCAAGCAGAAAGAGGATAAAATCAGGACACCCAGAGTATGTGCATTTGGCCAAGGAACCTAGCAATTGAAAACAGGTAGAAGCCCACTTGGGTGGGCTGATCAGAGAACAGAGAAAGAATTCTTCTCTTATTTGAAGACTCTTTGGACAAATCAGCCACATGTTAACATCTTTTAAACTAAAATCCTGCTAACTTAAATGAAAATGTGTACAAAAGTCATAGAAATGCGGTGGTAGCATACTAGGCATATTTTCAATGTTTTAATCACTAAAGAGGGTTATGCCCTCTTTACAGGTTTTGTGGTAGGAAAGGGTGCAGGCATTCAGTCAGCCAGAGGTACATCTCCTCTGTTTTACACAGGCCATCCTATAACTTAGCCTAACCTCACAAGACCCTGGACAAACCCAAAGTTTTCTTCAGCAGACCATTATAGCCATAGCAGGCAAAGATAGAGGAAACTAAAAGGAGCTGGGACAATGTTTGAAATTTTTCCCAGTCCTCTCAGTTAATCTACACCTGATGTGTGTAAAAATAGCAAGATTCAACTTTGTGTTTAGTAAGTTAGGAGCTTTAGAAGAGGAGACTGTAATAACAAGGATAGATCGCTGTCACCAAAGGGAGCCTTTTGTCACTGAAGCATCTCTAAAGGTAGAATACTTTATTTTCCTTTTCTGTGATGTCCAGTTCCACCTACTGCACAACAGTGCAGATCTCTCTTCAGACTAATGATAGTTTCATGTCGAGATACATGTTTACAGAATTATTAAACTGGTTTAAGACCCCATGCCTGAATATTAAGTTCTGGTTTGCACATGTCTGTACTTAATCACAGAGAGACTGGCAGATGCAGTCAACTCCATGTAGGAGAGCAGTTTTGAGGGAGCTGCAGAATGCTGTTTTACATGCACATGGCTTGAACAATAGCTAAAGCTGCATCCCATCTGTAAAGAGGCATTTTCATAAAGGATAGGTTAATTTACATGCAAGGGCTTTTCTCAGGGTACATAAACACATTGAATAAGAACTATGAAGGCAACATATAAAGCTCAAAATAAGAAAGTGAATGTGATTCTTAGGAAAAAAAGCTGAAAGTTGCAAGCAGAATACAGAAGCAAAGAATCTAACATATGGAAATGTGACTTTGAGAATGTGGGATTTCCACAGAAAATCTTGGTAGCCCTAGGGAGGTAGTAGAATCAAGGCATGGGAGGAAAGTTAAGAAAAAAGAGGATTCATTTATACATATTCACTGGAGGAAAAGAACAATAAATTACTGATACAGTGATGCCAGTAATAACACAAATAATACTACAGCTTCTGTTAAGTTTACTCTGGAACTATCAGATGAGATAGTAGAGAGATTAAACCAAAATTAAAATAGAAGGAAAGGTATATACTTCACATATAGTACAGGTGGTATCAAAAACTCCCCATTAAGAAATGTGATCATGTCTGGGCAATGTTATTGCTGTTGAAAGGAAAACCAGCAAGTGAAAAGCTAAACAAACCAAAATACGAATAGAAAAGACAACTGAGCTATCCAATGATAGAGTCATATCAATGACATGTGATGATGAAACAATTAAAGATTCAAGCTGAAGGAGCTCAAGAATTAACATAATAGTCGATCTAAGAGTGTGGGAGTGGCAGATAGCAACAGAGAAAGTGTAAATTTGGAAAAATAATGCGAATCTTCTGGGCAGTGGAGGAAAGGTCATGAAAAACAGAACCACTTCAACTCTAAATGTCTCATTTTGGAGGCCTCAGACATTTTATAAGTAATATACAATTCTCTAGACTGTGACAGGTAAAGACCTGCTATATATTGACCTTTGTCACCTGAAGTGGAACTTTTATTAACCCTTAGCAAAGGCATTGTGCATAGATGAGGTAAAGGAGGGGTAGTATTTTAACATACCAGAACTTCTCAATAGTTTAGGATGAACCAAAATGTGACTGCTGTTCTAAAAAGTAAAAAAATAAGTGTTCTTAGTTTTTCATCTGTCATATCAGTAATTATATTATGAACTCATTATTTCAAATCAATCATGGAAAGAACTGTGGTTGACTTCCAGTAACACTGATAAACAGCAACATTAACTGGACAATTGTCATGTAGGCACCCACAAAGCAAACAGCAGTTGATATCCAAAATGAGGAGTTACTGCAATCAGAGTTTCTTAGCACTCCTTCTGACCAAATACAAGTTCAGGTGTCTGTTGGGAATTAACTACAACACAACTAATTCATAAACCGTGAGGAAAGACGAACCAAAATGGGCACACGATCATACATCAGGGGGAAACCTCCCATTTCAGAGTGCCCAAGATACCACTCAGCTAAAGTTGAGTGGGGGTGGGGGCTGGAGCAAGGCTCTCTCAATGCACGGAGACTCACTCAATCCATGGAAGTGTCGTTGGGTGGTGTGTCCAAGGGGAGGATCTGATTGCCAGGTCTGCTGCTCTGTGAAAACCCAACTGCTCTGGCTCTTAGGCAGGACACCATTTATACCCTAGTCGAGGGTGTGCTGTGGTAATTTTGTCTGTTTGAGCCCATACAAAACACAGACAAGCCCAGACCCTGAGCCTGTTTACTAAGGAGTCCAGACCCTGAGGCACCAGTTAAGCACCAGGAGGTGCAGCTTAATGGACGAGATGCGAAACTGCTCTATCTGAGGTGCCAAACTGCTCCAGCACACCCAGTTTGCGTTGTCTGTTTTGTCAGGTTTGGGGGGCTTCACCTGCTACAACAATCAACTGTGAAAATAATGTGCTGTAAAATTACTTACTATGAGGCTGCAGAAAAATGTAAACTTTTGATAAGCATCATCCTTGCACAAGCTGAAATGGTTTATGGTAGCTGATAAGCAAAATCACCACCACTTCTGCACAGCAGGACAATGTAAGACTTAGATTGGATTGCACTGTAATACTGGACTGTCCACAACATGAATATAGTATGGTGTGTCTACCAATCTTACAGAACATAAGGACATTTCAATGAGGTGACTATCCAGAAGGAAAGGCGAGGTTTCAAATATATCTCTGCTTGCAGTTGTGAACATCTATTAGCCCAGATGGAATCATTGAAGGTGGAAGAGGTAAGCCTGCAAAAAAAGATTGAATGCATGAGCATAGCCCCTGAAAGTAGCATAGAGCAAATGAATACTCACATAATGGTGAGAAAGCCTCCTAGTAAACGGAATACTTGCTTTGATTAAAAAAAACAGGACACTGAACAAAGTCACAGCCTATTAGTAGTTACTGAGGACATGCTGACTAGTTTATTCAGGGGAGGGCGTTCACTGTGTTGTCAATAATGTTTTTAGTTGTATTTGTATAAATGTGTTCTCCCTTCATAGTAGTAGTTTTCTAAAGGAAAGAGGCAATTGGATCCTGAGTGAAAAAGATAAGAAAAGTTATTGAACTATTTAATTTCAGTTATTCTTTAAAATGTGTAGTTTCTATGTTTTGTTTTCATTGGTTTACAAATAATTCAAGTACATTGTCTTCTAAGAGAAATTACAGTAATTTTCACTTGAAGTAAGGAGACATTCTGCAAAGTTATAAAAAACTGAATAGTGCCATTTGTTGTTAGAATTACCTGGCACATCTAATTACAAGCCTAGTTCCTAGAAAACAGGCAGTGCTCTTGTGACAAAAACAGTTTGTGTGGTAGAGTATTTCCATGTGGTTCATAAGCAGGAAGATATATACTTAAGAGAACAGCACAAAGAGAAAACCGTCCCTCTCTGCTAAATGTTTCCTACATAGCACAAAATAATGTAAATTAAACCTCAGCTATACATGTGTTTCTAATTTTAAACACCCAAAGTGGTATCTTTCAATCCAATTCAGATATGAGTTCATAGTTGAAATTGAAATGTCCAGTATTAATTTGATGATGCAAAAGGATACTTACCACTAAATATGCAACTTCAGATTATTGATTGTTCTAAACTGGCTTCCAAGATAAATATTCAAACTATTAAATTAGTATAGTACTGCTGCCCTTTGCATCTTTTTATAGTATACTTATGTATCATCTGTGATGTTTCAAATGAGGTCATCCTTTCTCTTTCTGGACAAGTTCAGATTATGATTTCAGTAGGTATCCAAAGGGTTTGAAGTTTCGGTTTTGTTCAGATAAGGACTCTGAATAATCCTTCAAGTTACAAAAAAAGTGGCAGTAAATACTGCAAATGGAGGCTTGTAAATATTTTTTTTTTTTTTCATTGGCAGGATAGAAGTAACTCAAAGGCAGATGTCTGTAATTTCAATGTCTAAGCTTTCAACAGCTTTTTATGAAAGTGAGAAAGGGAGAAGAATGTGAATGAGAACAAGAAGGAAGGGAGATAAGTAGGAAGGCAGGAAAGGAAGGCAGGCAGGCAGGAGGGGTAAAAATTCCTGAGCTGCACATGTTGCCAGGAGAAAAGCTAATACAGAGGGTATACTGAAGAGGAACCAAAAGTCCTAACTCAGTTAAGGACTTTAAAAATGTGGAGAACAAATTAAAGTATTTAGCTGTATGTGAATGTTTTCAACGTGTCCTTGGAAAATTAAACCAAGGATTTACAAAGCTTTGACACATACATTTGAAAATAATCACGAAAATTATGAAATATATGATGGGGAATCCTTAGCATATGCAGAAGGAGTTAGTGAAGAGTATAAGAAAAAATCCAGAAAATGTAATGACTGGAAAAAGAATCCAGTAATTTGAGGAGATTATCTAAGCTCACTATGAAAGACAGGATCATGACTGGAATCTGAAAATGCTTGCACAGAGTCAGCACCAGACTCAAAATTAATTTACTGAGAATTAACCCTTCACTAATCAGCAAGCAAAAGAAGATTGATACTAATTCTTGTGTAATATGAAAAAAATACCTTTGCAGTGTATACATGAAAAAGAATAAAAAAATGTCTGAAATGAGGACTGAATCAGAGATCTACAGTCTAACAATAGAGTGCTTTCCCTTCACGCACTCTTTTTCAAAAACAGGGGGGGGAACATATCAATCAATGCACGTCAATGTGAAGTCTCTTGTTTGTCAAATGAATGATACAAAACCTGTAATGATCTGATAATTCTGTGTACATTTTGAAGAACGTGGACAGTTAAAGTGCCAGCAATTCTGGGAAGGTTTTTATAGTAACAGCAGTAAATGCTAAACAAAACTGAGTGTCATCATAATTAAAATAAATAGTGCTTTTTAAAATTTTCAGTGGTTGGTAGTTCAGTATTTGAAGTGTTGAAAGAATGAATGCTAAGAGTGCTGAAAAGAAAGCCACATGAAAAGAAGAGAAGCAGAAAAAACCTTCAGGCTTTACAGACTTATTATAGGCAAAGAATATGACACTTTTCTTAGAGAAGAAGAAACATAGCAAAGACACAGAGCTTTCAGAAGTAGTAGGGGAAATTCATTCTTCGTTAGTTAAAAAATGCTTATTGCTTGGCTATACTATAAAGAAAGGGAGAAAAAACAGAAGTAGTAGAGAGTGTGAAAATAAAAGGAGCACAGCAAATACTAGAAGTCCCCAGCTGCACTTTCTTAGGAAATTCTCTCAAAGTAGTGCTAAAGCAGGAACTCTATGAAGTATGTGAAACTGCAATACTCAAGAGCAGGAAAGAAGATACATTGACTAAAGTTGAGATACAGTCTCTGCTTCATTTCAGTAGGCAATAGAAAATACAAAGGGAACACCCTCTCCCCAAATTAAATAAGCAGAATAGAAAAAAAAAATCACAATTCCATGGGGAAAGACATCTAGAAATTGTTGCTATGCTTTTTGGATAAGTGGGACTCTGTAAAGTGTACTAGAAGATGAGGCCTACACTTCAAATATTCTTTAAAGAAACCTTAATCACAATGATACAGCGGAGTGTATTGTCCTTGTCCTTTGCCTATACTAAACTACCAGTATCTCAGTCAGTGCTGGCTCCAAGCCATAGTAATTACATCAGTATAGAATTATGTCTGACTGACTGAATGTCTATTGTTTTCTCTAAACATTTCACACACAGCTAATTTAGTGAGCATAAATCTAAACAATTTCAGGGAATTACAGGGTTTGATATATAACCATTATCACCTAATATGTTAGTGGAAAGTAGTTCAAAATGTTTAAAAAATGTTGTTGTTATATTAAGTTGTTAAAGGAAGACAAGCACTTTTATGCTACCCAGTTTGAATTGATTTTTTTTTTTATTATGTAGAGGTACATAATATGTAATACTGATCACATAAATGCAAAATGTAAGGGCAGTCTTGATTCTGAACGACCACTAAACAATTTGAGGAAACTGCTGGGACTGAATAGCGGTGTCTTTTTTGTACAGGTAGGTACATAGAGATGACTTGTTTCAGATCTTACATGCTTTTGTGTTCTGTGAGGTCATTTATACAATAGATTATTATCTTTCCTACACTGAAATTCTCAAAGGTTGGTTTAAATTTTCTCCTGAAACACTGACATATAAAGCTCATAGTCAAGTCAAAGCACATGGCATTTATAATTACATTATATGAGAAAGGAACAAGATACTATAAGCTTGTACTACTTGAACAATGTTATGTGTAGCTCCTATCAAATTTAAGAAGATACTTTTTTTATCCAATAAAGTACAGCTGTATAAAGAATGAAGAAAGATTTTCATTAATGAATAGAAGACAAATTACAATATGTACGTTGGCAAAAGAAAAAAAAATAATTACATGTATTGGCTCTTTTCATCCATCAGACATTGTTATTCCTCTTGAAATGAATGGAAAGAGTATTCTAAGTGTCCATATTTCAAGAACTGTTAAATCGACATGAATTCCCTGAAGAACAAATCGTTGGAGACTGGGGAAAAATTCTGGGAAAGTGTTACTAAATCTTCACTCATATTTTCACATACTTTCTTCAACAGCTTAAGATACTAGACAAAGAAGCACTTTTGTGTAACTCTTCTGGCACATTTTTACCTTTTTTTTTTCTGAACTATAGTTGTAAAAATGGTGTAGAAGTCACAGAACTATGACTTACAATTTAGGTTAGAACGTAGTATAAACAGTCCTCCAAAGTTCTCTTACATTTTCTAAATGAATAACTGGGGGTGGGGTCAGAATTGATGTAATTTGCCAAAGGTCACTGACAAAGCTGGGAGAAGAACATAATTTTCACACATTCAAAATAACCTTTTGTATTATCAATATAGTTCTTTTGATCACATGGTAATAGTAACAAGTATTATTTACTACATTAACATGTACAAAACCAAGTTGTAATAATAATGTTTGCATGTAAAAAGCTTCTTAAGTAATCCATGTGAGTCCATTTAATTAGGCACTAAATTACCATCAGAAGACTCAAGTAATTATCAGTTTTACAATGTTTCAAGGGAAAACTCCCATCTGATTCTCAGCTGCTATCAATTTGATTGCACTGACTTCACTGGAGTTAACACTAATAGACACCAGAGAGATTCTCAGGTTATAAAAACATTTAAGTACCTCCTTAATCTTAAGCAAATGAATAATCCTTTTGACTTTGTTGCATCATGTCTCTATAGGACTTGGGGTTGTTGTCATGATTGCTATTAATGTCTTCTTGCACTCTGAAATCAGAAAATGTGGACTTTGTTGCTAACGTTATGGAAGGTTATAAGTGAGTGGTCCAGCTTGACACTTGCTAGAAAACATTGACACACTTGTTCCACAGGCACCCCACAACTGTGCATCACCCCATGAATGCTGACACAGGTCTTCCCCCAACCTGATATCCTTGTCTGGACCCAGGGTCTCCTACTCCCTGCCTGACAGATTTGCTAGTGAATATACATGCATACACACTTTAGGTATTTGGAGAGTTATTATTTTAAATTTCAGGATTATACGTCCTACTTTCTCCTCATACCTAACTCAATATATCTGACTTATGTCTCTGTTTAAGACTAATTATTTCTTAATTGTTGCATAAACTTAAATAATGGTTCTTGGATGCTGTGGTTAATACAAAAGACTGACTGAACCTACAAGAATTAGACTATTATCAGAAACTACGAGTCAGCTTTTCAGTGTTTAGATTTCAGGCTCTCAAACAATGTCACAGCATTTTTGAAGCTTAGCTATGGAGTTCCCTGGTTTAAAGCTCATTGACAGAACTTCAAACTAGACTTGAAGAAGGAGGGGGGATATTATCAGGCTCACTCATGACAAGCTGTAGGATGACATACCATGGTTAGAGGGATGGGGTGCTAGCAAGGGCCTTCAGCTTGTTTCTCTAATGTGTGCTGGGTACACTGCAGCACATTTGTCTTACAGAGATGAGCCAGGGCCTTCTGAGTTAATAGCACCAAATAGGGAAAAACAGTGAAATACCTCAAATGAATCAAGGTGTCTTCCTCTAAGAAGGTGACATATCTGACAGCCCAGCTGAAGTGCCTGTACACCAAAGCATGCAGCATGGGCAACAAATAGGAGGAGCTGGAAGCCACAGTACTACTAGAAAGCTATGACCTGGTTGCTATTACTGAAATTTGGTGTGACAAATCCAATGACTGGACTGTGGCTGTTAATAAGTATAAACTGTTTAGAAGTGACAGACAAGGGAGAGGTAAAGACTTTGCCCTCTACATGACAAAATGGATAGAGTGTGAAGAGCTGTCTCTGAAGAATAGCCATAAGCAGATTGAAGGCTTATGGGTAAGAATTAGAGACTGAAGATACAAAGGGAACCTTGTGGTTATGTGCCTACTACAGGCTCCCTGACCAAGGGGAGTCTATTCACAAAACCTTCTCATGAACACAAGGGAGGTAATCGGTGACATTAAGATTGGAGGCAGCCTGAGCTGCAGGGTGATCACACACTGGAGGAATTCACAGTCCTGAGGGGTATGCGTCAGGTGAGGAGTAAAGTCAGGACCTTGAATTTTAGGAAAGTAAACTTGCTTGGAAATGGCCTTCAGGTACAAGAAAGCAGAACAGAGCTGGAAGATCTTTAAGGATGAACCCAGTGATCATCCTATCCAGATCACCAACATGACAAAAACTTGTAACAGCTTGGACAAATTGGTTAAAGCTTCAGCCCTTAAATACTCTCAAATTAAAAGTCTGCAGTTCTCCCAGGTGAACTATTTAAATCAAACCACAAATAAGCACTGGGTGCCAGATAAACTGTCTACATTTAGCCCACGTCTGTCACTCAACCACAGCAGTTGCAGGAAGAGGCACAGGAGATATGACATGACATGACATGACATGACATGACATGACATGACATGACATAAGATTTCCTCCCCACTATCTTCAGCAACCTTCCACCTTTATACTGACCATGACATTTACAGTATGAGATACACTTGTGAGCCAGTTTGGGTCAGCAGCCCTGTCTGATGTCAAACTGCTAATGGTCTGCAGACCATTCTGTCCCAGTGAAACCAGAGTGGTTTCAGTATGTCATTTATCTAGACATCTGTAAAGCCCTTGATTCAGTCTCCCACAGCATCCTTTTCTCTAAATCGGGGACACATGGATTTGATAGGTGGACTATTTGTTGATAAGCAACTGGTTGGAAGGGCACATCCAGAGGGTAGTAGTCAGTGGCTCCATGTCCAGATGGAGATCAGTGACAAGTGGTGTCCCTCAGGGCATATTTGAAATGTTCAATACATCAATATTCAAAACATTTTCCCTAGGTGGTGGTGGTAGAAATCCAAACATTAGCTTGGATTTTACTTTTACAGCAGAGTCAAGGTTTTAACAAGCAGTGAATGTTTTGTGCATATGATTATTTTTACAGAAAAAATTATTTTCATAGTCACTACAGAAAATGTTATAGGGTTAATGTCTTTTTCTGACAGAAATAGGTGAAAAACCCAGCTGTGACATACTAGCTTAGTTTACATGAGTAGTTTGAATTTCATCAATAAATTAAAATAATCTAGTACGCACATGACCTAAATCTTTGCAAATGTGGCATGTTTCAGGACTAATACTATAAAGGCCAAATACTGTAAGTCAAAGAACCTCACCTTAGAAAGATTGCAGTATTACATTTTATTTATTAATGTTTTTTTAATCAGGACATGTTAGCTGTGAATATAAAAGTATATTTATCCATGATAAATATATTTAGAAATTTATCAGAGAAAACAAAATATAATTGTGTTTTAATCTGACAGACATATTTTTTAAAGGAGCACTCTTTTCTTGTGAAGAAAAATAACATAAATTCATAAAATGATAACATTAATTTAATTTATTTTTTTTTTTTATGCAGAAGTGCTCCTTTGTCTGTGTTGTTGTTGTTGGCTGAAGAACAGAAGTTTGGATTAGTTTCCTCAATTTTCATTACTCTTCTTCAATAAAAATTCCAGTGAAAGAGAAGGTTGAAGATTAATGCAAGAACTTTGAAACTAGAAATACATACATGGTTCCCATTTCCCCTTAAAAACAACAGGTTGTTTCTGTATCTCTGCATATATAAGAACAAGCAGTATTATTGCTTCCTAAGATAGCAGGTCTTAGAAACATAATTCTAGAAAAAAACCTAAACAAACAGAAACACTTCCTCATGCCAGAATATAAATTGTTCACTATTCTCAGAAATTCACCAAGCATCTGTGGTTTAAGTTTTAGTTGACCTCAATATATTATAGATGACAAAGCTAGATAAATATTTTTGTTAAGAAATCTAGAAGGAAACACCATGAGATTTAGCTGCATGGCTCACAAATCTGTTCATAAGTTGTTTATTTTATCTGATTGTTTTTTAATCAACCTTTGTTATGTATTTATGCATATTTAAAAAAACCCAAACTAATATAAATAAGAAATTCAATATACAAGGTACTCTCTTTGTTCCTTTCTACTCTTCTCAGATAACATGTAGAGTCTGTTCCATTTTCTATCAGCTACTCAGCCCTTTGCTATCATGAAAAATTAATGCTGGTGGAATGATAAGGAGTTCACTCTGTCTTTCTTTTTGCCATAATCCTTTTAAGAATATTGGGATAGATGAAATCTCTTAGAACTTCATTGATAAAAGCTGGTTTTTGCTCAGCATACGGTGGTTCAATCAATTATTCATAACCTTTGTTCATATACTTTCACCTGGCTCATGCCGCTACATAAGTTTATCTGGAACATTAAACAGAAAAAACTCATGAAGAAAATAATGAACTCTTGTTTTGTGTTTAAATGTTGCTAAGCTATGATTACAGCTTTATTTTTCTGACTATGTTTCTTTCTGGTGAGGTTAGTGTTTTTCACTTGTTTGTTAGTTTTTATTTCATTTATAGCTAACATATTGAAAATCAGTATTACTCTTACATCATGAACATACTAAATCTTATACAATTTTTACCTGTACTTCTTTCAGCCTTTATAGATTTATCCCTGTAGCTCCCAGGGTTAACACTTTATTTGCAGCATAATGCCTTACACAACGAATATAGTCATTACGAAAAAGATAACAATGTCAGAAAGGTGTTTGAAGGAGTAAAAGCTCTGTAACTCCAGACTTCAAAGCAGTCAAAAAGAAGAAGAAATAACATTCTCAAAGTCCAGAAAACCATATTATCAGTGGAAAACCAGTATGAAACTTGCATATCTCAAGAGGTTTCTGAAAATATTTTTTGTCTTATCATTTTTTCTTTTTTTTTGATACATGTAAAAAATTTATTTTTGGAGTTGTTCTATTCTCAAAACTTTCAAGGTAGGCATAATGATGTTGTAAATATCACAGGATAGCAGGAAAATTCAAACTGAAAGGAATCGCAGGAGATCATCTAAGTCCAGTGTCCTGCTCAAAACAGAGCCATCTCTGGGGTCAGACAAGCTTGCTTAGAGCTTGATCTAGTTGGTTGTTGTGGTTTGACTTTGTCTGGGAGCAAGTTGCCCACCAAGGTGTGGAATGATGACTGGGGGTGATTTTAAAAATCAAAATCATATTAAAGTTGCAGTATTGTTCACACATAAAGAAAGGTATAACATCGGAGATGATTTTTCAGGGAAGAGAGCAACTGGTATGCCAGGAATCCATTTCACAACAGTTCCCTAGGCAACACTACTTGCAAGCAGAGTGGGTCATGGAGTGGAGTGAAGATTCATGGCCAGGCCCTGTGAAGTTGCAAGAGAAATGGGAACTTGATAGTCCTACAGAACTGATAAGGTGCCTGTTTGCAACCCTGAGCCAACAGTCTGTCAGTTTTTGACAAAGTACTGTCCTTTGTGCAAACTTTGCTCATTATAATGTCATTATAATACCA
>WTSP01006533.1:0-33383 GCA_025331215.1 Actenoides lindsayi | reverse complement strand
CCCCTCCTCTCTCTTCTCCTCTGCTCCCCTCTCCGCTCCTCTCCTCCCCGCTCCTCTCCTCTCCTCTCCTCTCCTCTCCTCTCCTCTCCTCTCCTCTCCTCTCCTCTCCCTGTCCATCCTTTTGTCCCTTCTCTAAAACCTAGTGTTTTGATCATACTGCTATCCAAACACACTGCAGAGACAGCGAAGCTCTATCCACTGAGACAGTCCTGCATGACTGTTATCTAACAACCAGCATCTCCCCAGCAATTGACCTGAAGTCCCAGGACTGTACTTAGCTGCTCCAATCCCTCTATTATGGTCAAAATCTCTCTTCACCTATTTGCAGTTCTGCAATCTTCCATCTTCTTTTGCATGATTTGAAAAATGCAGGAGCAGCTGCGTTTGCCAAAGTTCCATGTGGAATAGCAATTTCCTATGGTGGAAAAATATGCTCTGCACAGTAATTACTGTTAGTCAAGTCCATTTAATCTGCACAAGGACTTTTATTGTCTTATGCAGTTTGGGGGATTTGGGAGGCCTAGTCGCCAAAGTTTGTAGGATAGCAATCTTATAGATGTTGGAAGTGTGACACATGTTAGATTGCTGCATATGTTGGGTAGAAGAGTTTTTGGCATCGTAGGAACACAGATATAAAGTTGGAATATAAACACCAGTTTCTCATTAATAAGTCCAGCTAAGAGCTAGACATGAGATAATTATTATATAGCTTTCCTATTTCCCTTTATTAATTTTGCCTTATATACTTGCTTGAACCTCTAAGCATTTTTGACTCTCCCTTGTGGTTTGTATAGAAGTGAATAAGATTGCAGCAAGTACCCTTTTTTCACCATTTTTTTTTTTAAATTTTCAGATCTTTCACCTGACACACAAAAGGGAGACTTTAAATGTGGGGTTTTTTTTATGAAGAACCACATCATGGCTTTAAAAATATAGTTAGATCTGTAAGCTCTATCAAATAGTGAGCTCAGTCTAACTTTTTCTTTCTCTCCCCTTCAGCTTTCAGTCAACTAGTTACTTCTCTTCATCTCCAAAAATGGTTGTTTGTTGTTCTTGTACTGTTGCAGCTATTACTATTGTTTCAGTATTTAATGTGGCAAAGGAAAGGAGCCTGTGATGCTTGGGCACCTGTAAAAACAACTACCACAAAAATACAGAATTGCATATAATTTAGTTTAAAAAATTTGCTCTTTAACATTATTAACAGAAGGCTCCCCTAACTGACTAAGCTAAATTTTGGACATTTAGTTATTACCTTCCTTTTCTTCAATTTTGTTTATATATTTACATGAACTGAAATCTCTATGTGTAGATTTTAGTTCTTTATTTCAGTCTTGCCATAGTTTTCCTGACTGTGTTTTGATATTTTACAGAGATCCTAGTGGTCCCCAGACCATAATTGAAAAACACTGCTTGGAAAATATTTAGTATTCAGTTCTTGTTTTGTTCTTTTTATGGAGTTAGAGAACTGATGGCTCCAAGTTCATTTGCTTTAGTTTTTTGGGAACAGGACTGTTTCGTATGAAGAATGTCACCCGATGCAACTCAAAGTAGGGCATATCAGCTCCTGAGGACAATTTATTTTTTAAAAAATTGACAAAATGCTTAAATTTGTTTCAAATTCCTTCACCGTCTTGTCCAGTTTGTGAGGCATGTAAACCCAACTTGCAAAATCTGTAAAACCACTATATATTCAGGTGAGATCCAGATATGCTGACTATAGAACTTCTATCTTTCGTTTACACTTGTCTGCATCACTAATTCTGAGTCCCTGTGGCTACCCAGTCCAGTTCCATAAGAGCATTTCACCTGCTCAGTTTTTGTCCTTTCCTTGTAGCCAATCCTATGGAATCAAAACCACTCTGGGTCAGGAATCCTAGGCACTGCGCTTCATACTTCTCTTTTGATTTCATAGAAAGAAACAGATTATTAATTTTCATGAGGTCAAACCATAAAGTCCCAGTAAAGTAATAGAACATGCCATGTTGTGCTAAAAATGATAAACCTTAGAATAATAGGTCTAGATAAAGTGTACATTATCCAAAATGTATCTTCTAGCTATTACTTTAAAACACCCTATGTAATAGCAAATAGCAAAAAATTCAGTGATTTTTCAGAAGGAATCATCAGCTGTTGTGCTACAGTTCTCTTTCCTTTCCTATCAGAGAAGAATATTTCTTGACCAAAAAACTTATGGTACCACATGCCCAACATGAATGTTACCGGCTCAGGTACAATTTTTAAAAGCTTGTATTTTTTTAAACAATTTGAAGTCTATCATGAAGAAGATTTCATGTCTAGAACTTATTATTTAAATTATTTAATTAATGCCTCCTTCCTACAGGAGAGTAATATGAGTTGCTCAAAATTGTCTTGCAGCATGTTTGAATAGGCGTTAAGATGACTTTAAATAGACTTTTTAAAGCTCAAAACAAGCCCATGTTTCACTTAGAAATATCCACAAATTATCCACAATGCATCTACTCAGCATACCTATCTTTTTAAGTAGTTCACTTAAAATAGAAAAGAAAACCCTAGAAATAAAGGCAATTGCTTATGTAAGCAATTTGAAAGTTCAATATTGTCTTAGAAGTACTGTAGATGGAAAACAGTTGCTTGGTACTGCATGATTAGTCCACTGAGGTTAATTAGTGAGCTGTTCAGGTTTTGCAGGAGCCAAGAAGCAATGAGAGGTAATCCAGTTTGGACTGAATTATTCAGTCTCTTGTAGGGACTTGCAATTGGAGTTTACAAATTTCCAGCCGTGCAGAGAGTACTATATTGGGTTTCTGTTCTGTAGAAAATTGCTGTTTGGAAATAATTTCAGCAATACACTATGATGCTGTGTTATAGCCATGAGCTACCGAGTTATCATTGGTAAGCGATCATTCACAAGTCAAGAGCTGGATGTTTAATTACCCACTTCTGGGATTCTCATTTTGCTCTGTATTTAGTCCTTAAGTTAGGGCCCATTTTCCAGGCCTACAGTCCTTTTGATTCACGTCCTGTGGATCTCTCTCGATGATGAAAAAGCACTCTGTGTTAAGAGAGATTCACTGTGTATGCACTCAAAGCATATGAAAAGGTGTAGGTGGAATGCATGGAGCAGATTGTGGCTTATAGCTCACGGACAAGGCATGAAGAGGGTGCTGTAGGCTGGGTGTATAGATGCTACTCATCAAGGTGCTTTGGCATGGAGGGCATGCAGGTCCTACAGGTAGGCACAGATCCATTTCTGAGCAGCAAGAAATTCCCAAGTACTGCCAGCCTGGAACCAGGAGAGCTGAGAAGTGACTTGCTGAGATAGTGTGTGGTAGGAGGAAGGAAATACAATCTGTTCCTAGCTGTGCCCTTGATCTTAAAAAAGATCTTAGCCATGTCCAGTTTACAACCCTGTAACTCTATTTCCTGCCTCATCTGTCTGGTGTCTTCTGTGTAATATTTTTAGGTTTGCAACTGCCTTTCAATAGCTGTTTACATAGAGCTTTTAATTGAAAGCCTAAATTTCAGCTGAGCTGCAGAGTTAGAAAGCATCTTTTCTTGTATATCCATCACTGGTAATCAAGTAATGAGGGATGGGAGAGGCATCAGCAGAGCAGCCTGCCTTGGATTTTTTTTTTTTTTCTTCAATCTTTTTCTATTTTCATAACACTGTGTTTGGTTTCCAGAACAGATGTGATGAAAAGAGATTGTTAGATAACTACTGTACAGACTGATGTTGTGCAGCATGACTAAGAAAAGATTAGAAAGAGACACTGCACAATATCTTTTAATTTCTTCATCTATTTACTATTAACATATATTCAAGTTTTGGGTTCTTACAAATGGAAAATCTGCAAATAAATAACAATGTGTTTTACTTAGCTTCTGCTTATCAGATCGTTTCTGAAGTGCTTCCTTTGCCAGAACTGAAACTGCGTATATGAGAGGAGACAGACTTAAACCAGTGGTGAATTAACTCAATCGTTAATAGTATATGTGAAAAGAATTATCAAAAGGACTGATAAATTATGTGTTCAGAGAGGTCTTATACAGTGATCTGTGTTTTCAAAACTATAAATGGGACATTTTTGTTCTTCTCCAGGAGGCAAGCAGCACCAAGATGTGTGTTAGCAGTTTGTTTCCTCTAGACTTTGAAAGAATGCTTGGTTTGCAAAACTTTTAACTCTTCTATTTTATTCCCCAGTTATGAATTCCACGTGAAACCTAGAAACCCTCTTGGTGAAGGTCCAAGTAGCAACGTTGTGTCATTCAGTACTGAATCAGGTAAGAACTTTCAAAGGTCTCACCATCATTCACAGTGGCTCTAGTATCCATGTTTGTGGGATATAGGAAAGTCTCCCTTGTTTTATTTTGCCTGTTTGGTCTTGCTCTTCGTGAGATTGTCTTCTCAAGACTGATCACAAGATTGGCTGTTTACTATTGAGTATGTTTTGCAAGTGCCTGGAAGGTGTGAGGATGTAAGATGGCCAGACTGCAGGAGGAAAAAAAAAAAGAGCACTCAGAGTTAGTCTGGTTTTCACTATGAGGAAACTAACTTTATCCTTAGAGAAGGCTCAGTCATTTAAGATTAATGTTTCTGACCTTTTTGTATCTATCAGTGTCATTAATGACTTCTGGATAGGGAACATAAGGGTTTTCTTTGGGCTGGTGTGTTTATAGGAACTTTTGCTTCTTGATCAATAAGGCTGCTGTATAATAGTCATGTCTTTTAGCTGAAATAAGGATTGAGAAATAGCAGTTGGGAAAACTTGATGTCCCAGTGTGTACTCTTCCATCCTGTTTACTCTCCTGTGAAACTGTTAAAGAGGTGTATACCAGCCTATTTTGACCATTGGTTGGTTCCCAATTTAAGTCCTATCTGACTCAGAGGTGAGAATCAGAGAGTGCCTTTGCTTTCCTTATTCCAGATCCCCATGAGGCCAACTACAGTTGACTTGTTGACTTTATACAAGCAAGATACCATCTTTTGTGTAGAAGTCTTTACTGCTTGATAGTACTTAAAGATCATATAAAATAAAATTGATTTCGCCTTTTTAAAAGGACCTTCTCAGTCTAGTTTTGAGCCAGGTGTAATAATACAATAGTTCTCATCTAGTGCTGATGGATGACAGTTTTGGCTGAGCAAGGGATTAGTCAGGGAGAGGTTCAGACTGTGCCACAAATATTTAAAAATTGTGAATATACTCTTTGTAATCCTAGATTGTTAAAGCTGAAAAAGATGTTTATGCTAAGTGCAGTTTTCATGAATGACAAGACTTATGTTCTGACTTCTATTTAGCTTGGACAAATTAGGCAGTCAGTTATATTTTTTCTTAATTGCATACATCCATTTCTCACTTTTAGGCTTTCATAGCCAAGTTTTGTGTGGTAAGTATTACAGAAGGATCCTTTTTATGATTTAAGTTTTGAAATTGAAATTTTAAAGAAGATGCAGCAGAATTGGGTTTTACTGGTTACAGGCTTAAACTCTTTTTTTTTACTAGAACTGTGTTTGACTGGTATTGTCCCATAAGTAAAACTTTTTAAAGCTCATTAATATTGTAGTTTCATGCAATAAATGCTTTCCTTCAATTAAATTTAATACAAAAGTGAACTTTGCTTCCCAAACTCATTCTGTTCCACAAATTACAGCTTCTGTCAGCTGTAGAAAATCACTTACCAATGTTTTTCCACTGAAATATTGGGAAAGTTTGTCTTACAGTGTCTGACTGAATATTCGTTTTCTTCCCACAGCGGACCCAAGAGTGAGCGAGCCAATTTCAAGTAAGACTTTTATGTATAGTGTCTTATACTAAGGACTTTTTTTCAGAAATGAGATGTCATAATTTTACCAGGGGAGGTGGCTGTACTGCACCAATTAAATGAGTTATGCAATCAAACAGCGTTCACACATGATTTCAGTCCTTCCACCCATACCCCTGGTGAGGAATTCACTCCAGGCTGCTTGTTTACCTGAGCAGAACACAATCAACATGTGCTCCTATGGCAGCTGGGATGGCTTCAAACCAATGTACACAATCATCAATGTGATGAGCCAAGGACATATTCTCAGCCTTGTCATTAAAGCAAAAGAAAGCTCTGTAAAATTAATAAGCTACTCCATGCAGTTTGAGTGAGTTAACAGATCACAACTCAGAGGATAATATTTATCTGTCATTGTATTTTAGAAACAAAATCTGCTTCTGAAACCTTGATCCAGCTCTGCTTTAGGTTACTCACAAGGCTTGCTGTCTTCAGTGGGAGGTGGACCAAGCTGTTGAAGAACAGCTGAGATCGCCCAAGAAAATTGAGCTGTGTTTTGAATTTGTAATGTACATTACTTTGACAAACACTGAGACACCATTTCTTTCCACGTAATTCGTGACACTTAATTTTTATGTGTATTTTTGTTAAATCACATACAGTTTGCTGCAAGATGACTGTCCTGGCTTGAACCCACTGAAAAACAAAGACTCTATCACACACTGTGTAAATGAGAGTTTTGCCAACAGACAGACATTGTCCCCCTGAACAAGGTCCTAGAATGAGCTTATTCCAAACTGACACCACACACAGAGAGCAGAGGCAGTTCACCGCATCATTCATATCTGCATCCTTTGGTGCTGTCCTGGAATATCTTTCATGTACATAATGCAGGTGACTGCTGCCACGGTGCATTCTGCTCCATCAAGGTTTCTAGTTCTATTTATTTGAATTTAGTTGTTGTACTTAATTTTGTATGCTGCATACAAACATACTTCAACCTCTTTCTTCCTCTCCTGCAGTGGGAAAGGATGCTATTTGGACTGAAATTCCATTCAATTCAGACAACTATTCAGAATGCAAAGGGAAGCAATATGTAAAGAGGACTTGGTATAAGAAGTTTGTAGGTGTTCAGCTGTGTAATTCTTTGAGATACAAGATATACCTCAGTGATTCACTTACAGGTAAGAGACATTCAAAACACAGTGTCACAATTTGTTTTCCACATTATACACTCCTTAAAGATATCATGGTTCCAGAACTAAGAAGTTGAACATGACGACCTCTGCTGAAGTGTGATCAGGTACGTATAATCTAGTCGACAGACAGAATAATCAGAAACAGTAATCTGTCTGTGCTCAGTAATCATTGATGTGTTTGATAACGAATTTCTGAATTTTCAGACTTAAGAGCTATTTCTCTGTGGTGACCATCTGATTTTAAGTACCTGTTAGTATCCTGGGGGTCATACTGAGAACTGATAAAGATCAGGTTGCTGCCAGTGAATAGCATATATAGTAAAGGTGCCAAATTTGTATTTAAAGGGTAGCCTGGAATAGTTCTTAATTAGAGGATTAGGACTTAATTTTAGACCAGGATTAGACTAATTCCCATCCCATTTGGTAAACATCTAGTTACTTCATCACTGTGAGGCTTATAAATACATGACTTCAACTCTAATCAACAGGTTTTACTCACCTGGTTTGACATTTTTGTTTCATTTTTACATTCTCCATTTATGCTTATAACCCCTTTGTCCCCCCCCTCTTTATCATATGTTTTATTACTAATAATCAAGTGACACATGCTGCATGTAAACTGGTGAAACAGCCTGTTAAAAAGTGTTTTCGTGTAATTGATAGCTAAGCAGAACTTTGTGCCTCATGTAAATGTACAAGTTATATATAGAAATAGGTTAATTTCTTATAAACCATCCCATGGTCCTGGCTTTCTTCTGCATGAGGTCTTAGAGCTTCATGGACAACTCTGCCCCAGTGGCATTAGTATAGCATCTAGAGCACAGAGTATAATACAACTGTGTATGGGAAATGTCTTTTGAGTGCAAGTTAGGCAGTATGTTCAGTACATTGGATTGAAATAACTAAGAGAAATTGTGGCTGAAAGATCAGCTATCATAGCCCAAAGTTGCCCCATCTCCAAGCATAGCACCTCACAGGAGTAGGGCTCTGGTCTCTGTGTGTAAGGACCGTGGAAATAAAAGAAAAAGGGAGCATAGGGCAGCCCATGGCAATAAAACTTGAAGCTGCCTGGCCTTGTCCCCAGCAGCGTTCTCCCATGAGCAGACAAGGAAGGAAAGCCCTGTCATTAATACCAAGTACAATACCTCATACGTAAATAATATCTTGGCAATTACTTGAATAAAAGAGACTGTTTTGAACAGAGGTATCATTCATTCAGCTGTTCCTGTACTAACCAGCTGTGATCAAATGGCAAACACTGGCAATGAGGCATAGTGTATCACAAAACCAGCCAGTAGAGGAAATAGCAGTGCTAATCTAGCAAGACTAGACTTCAGCTCTAAATCAAGTGAATTCACACGGCAGTGATAGCTACCCCAATTTTAGAAGTTTAATATATCAGGAGCCCATTTTCCTATTTTCATTAGATTGTTTTTGTTCTTGCTGGAAAGGTGGTGATTTAACTTGGCTGGAGAAAGATGATGGTAGCCACATTGTATTCATTATATTCCCAAGCCTCGTTCTTGCACTTGAATTGTTCCAACCAGTGCTGACCAGTTGTCACAATATTTGAAAGAACTGAAATATTTATGTAGAAGGATTTCTGTAGAAGGAAAGCTGCTCTTCCCCCATTTTCTAAGTGAGATTGTCATGGCACAGGCCGTCCCATAGGTGGGCGAGAAAGTTTCCAATTTGAATTTATACTCCTATTGTTGCAGAATTCACAATGTATAAAACATCTCATTTTCTTAAGACCACCCATAATGGAACACCGGAAAAAAAATAAAATTTACTTCATGCTAGTATTGCTAGCCCCAAAAGAGAAAGATTAATATAGTTATTTGTTAGCTAAATTGTTTTAAGTGTAATACGCTTATTTACTAGGAAAAGAAGTGGGCAATAAGATTTTAATATTCACTGAGAACGCTACTAATTTATGTATAGCAATTGTTTGAATGATGCATAGATTATGCTGTATGTATCTGAAAGTTACTGGTCTTGTGTTAGCCATAAAAATACCTGGTTTATTCTGTCTCTCATGAAGAAAAACTGATCTATGTTACACATGCCAGAACTGTTCTATAAACCAGCATCTACTGCTGATCTCATTTAACAGTCCTCCAGAGCAGTCACTGCAGGCATTCCAGAAAAGCAGGCCACCTAAAAAAAAAGTATTTATTGAAGGGAGGAAAAAAAATAAATTCTAAGTGTGACCTTCAACAGCCATGGAAAAAAAAAACTGAAAATGCTGTTTTGGGCAGCCTGAATGTTCTTAATTTCAGACCAAAAAATTGCTGAGAGAAACTCCCTCTAACCAGTTCTCCTATGGAAAAAAACATGCTTGCAGCCAAAACTAGATAGCAATAAATAATTTTCTAATGCTAGAGAAGAACTGCATCCACAGAGACCGTCAACTGGAGGTGAGAATTTTTGGCAAAGTATTGATCAGATCACAAAAATATGAGAGCTTATTGGTAGGTTGTTTGGGTTTTTTTTAATTAATTGCTCTTTAGGGAGCAGTATTATAAGCCACTTCACTATCTCTCAAATAACCACACTGGCACATATTCAAGGCCACAGGACACCCAACAATGAGTAACTAGACTTTCTGTTTAGCTTGTACCTGAGCACAGAGCTCTCACCTTTTCAACCTCACAACCAGAGGCTGAACGTACTAAGAACAAGTGCAGTGAAAGGAGTTTAGAAAAGCCATAGGTTTATCTGTAAATGTTTCCTGACAAGTCTTGGGAAGAGAAGGTAGTATGCTTTCCTCCATCTTCTGAAATGAATTTTACTGGTGTCTTGCAAATCAAATCAGTAAGTAAAAACATCAATCAAAACTCCTTCACTGTAAGTCATCTTGTTAACACGGTAAGCACAGCCCGTAATGTCAGCACACACTGCATGGGGCACTTGAGATCATGTTTTCTACTCAGTGTCAGTCAAGTGTCCTGTTAAGCAATCCTGCAAAGAAATACATGGGCATACCTCATGCTCTGGATAGTTACGATAGTGAGGTCATCTGTCTGTTCAAGGATGCCACTTGCACATACATATTGTAAACAACTGATGATTTATATAACAGACCTTGGCTGCATTGAGGTGGTCTATAAAAACATCTTTGAAGTTACTTCCTGACAGGGAACCAAACCTTCTTTCCATTCAAATCACTAGCAAAACTTACCTTGTTTTTCATACAATCAGGATGAGGTTCAAGGTAATAACAGAATTTTACTTGCTGTATAAAATGTAGGGAGGAGGAAAAATACATTCAGGCACAGATTCTGGCCAGGTAAGGGACACTTTTGTGTACAGCCATGAGCACTGTACTTGGGAGTATGCACATGATGTTCAAATTACAGCTACAGACCCTGAGAGGAAAAGAATTGTAACATTCGCCTTGGCTTCCCCACATAGTGAAGAGTACAGCCCATTGCCTCTGGTAGTTTTTGGTAAAAGCCCTCACTAAACTGGATATGGATTTTCAACTTTGCTGCTGCTTTGCTTTCAGGAAAATTTTATAACATAGGAGACCAGAGGGGCCATGGAGAAGATCACTGCCAATTTGTAGACTCATTCTTAGATGGAAGGACAGGACAGCAAGATGATCTACCAGTTAAAGACGGTAATTCCTTATGCCTGTCTCTTTGGCAATACCTTTGTGTGTTTCTTTTTCCTCCCAGGGGATTCAGCACCCACTACTAGGGTGGGCGATGGAAAGGGAGGACCTGCCTTGCGGGCAGTAGGGAGTCGAGAAGTTTTTGCAAATGAGCAATGACTTATTAAAAGAAGGTTATGACTTGGGTTCTATTAGGTAGTAAACACCTTCTCTCCTGTTTAAAACATTCCAACAGATTATTCACAGTTGGTAGTATATATTTAAACCCAACCACAATCTGACTTTGCATAGAGGCATGAAGTGTTATGTTTAAGCTAGCAAGGTTGACTTTAAGTGCAGTAAATCATCAGTTGGGCATTAAACAGCTTTCTTTACTGCTAATGAGAAACTATAAAGTTATTACTGGAAAATATAATTCACACTGCAGTAATTCTGTGTGCACTGATTTGAACCGGGTGCCTAGGATTCCAGTCTGGTCGAAGTGGGCATGGGACTGGATGTCCTAAATGCAACTGTGACCTGCCTGGCTATTTTTCACATGTTCCTGAAGCTTGAGCATAAGCAAATTGTATTACTGTCATCTGAATGCCTGCCTTGCTTGTTTGCAGCAGTGCCAGGTGTTCCATTCCCTTGTAGGCTAAGAACACAGGCTGTATTGAACATTTTACTGAGGAAAATATCAAAACAGTTTTCAGTACAGTATCACTGTGTTGACCAAAACCTCCTGTCTGCAGAGCTTTATTTATAAAACACCTTACGCAGTACATCGAGGTAGGTGTGGGAGCTTTAAATGCCTAAACCGTTCACAGGTTTTTCCAAAGTAGGTGAACAATGTAAAACATGTTTGCTAATGTAATTGATCTTTTTTTTTTTTTTTTCTAAAGAAGGCTTTGCTCTTCCTTTCCCAGTCAGTATTGCCCCTTTGCAAAGGTATTTTGTTTGCATAACGGATTGCCTGAATCCAGTTTGACATTATCAGGACACCAGACCTCCCACTTATACCAGATTCACTTTTTTTGAAAGATTTTTTTACAGAAAAAAACAAACAAATCTGCCTGCAGCAAGCTGACTTCTGTTCAAAACGAAGGCAATTACATATATTTGGCCTGAAGTGAAGGGAGGTAATCATGACCACTGTAGTCTCTTTAGTTGCAGAACTTTTAGTTGCAATATTTTGTATGTAAACACACGTGTGTTAGCCACACATACATTTCTGATGATCAAGTTGGATTCAGCACTAATTACTCACTTTAATTGTTAATGTTGTTTGAATGGGAAGCTCATAGTTTGTGATACAGAACAGATTTAAAGCAGGATGTATGACCTTTTGCTTGGGGATGGGGAGACAGTGTGAAATATCCCCGTCAAGTTTTATTCAGGTTCCAGTGGGGACTATTTAATGATCTTAACGTCACAAGGAGGAACCACCCCCTGTTTACAGAAGACCCCAGAGAGGGGTGGAAGGGGCACAGGGGCCACACCATCCACTTGTGAGTGCTGGGAACACAGGTCTCCAGGGGAGGCAAGCTTCACCTCAGCTGCTCGGGGCTGCAGCAACCTCAAGAGCTTCTGCTTTTGCTTGAATTGAGTGGATGAATGCCAGCTGTTTCCAAGTGCTGATCAGTGGAGGGGCAGCGAACAGACCCACCTGTGGCAGCTGTGTTAACAGCTTAGGGACTAGTTTAGCCATCAATTGAAGGCTTCACAGGGAAATCAAAGGCAGGCACCATTTGACGGCTTCATGCAACCGATACTAGAACCCAGAGAGTCACAATCAATGGTGCGGAGACCAAATGGAGACCTGTAACTAGTGGAGTCCCCCAGAGATCAGGGCTAGGTCCAGTCCTGTTCAACATCTTTATCAACAATCTTGATGACGGGACAGAGTGCCTTGTCAGCAAGTTTGCCGATGACACAAGACTGGGAGGATTGGCTGATTCACCTGAAGTCTGTGTGGCCAGTCAGTAAGATTTGGACAGACTGGAGAGCTGGGCAAAGACGAACCTAATGAGGTTCAACAAGTGCAGAGTCCTGCACCCGGGAAGGAAAAATAAAATGCACCAGTACAGGTTAGGAGGTGATCTGCTAAAGAATTGCTCCATGGAAAGGGACCTTGGAAACCTACAAGTATGATTAAGAGGCTGGAACATCTGCCTTACAAGGAAAGGCTGAGGGACCTAGGGCTTTTTAGTCTGGAGAGAAGACTGAGAAGGGAATCTAATTAATGTCTATAAATACGTAAGGGCTGGGCGCCGAGAAGGCAGGGACAACCTCTTTTCACTTGTGCATTGTGATAGGATGAGGGGCAATGGATCCAAGCTAGAGTACAGGAAGTTCCACCTCAACATGAGGAAGAACTTCTTTAACTGTAAGAGCTATAGAGCATTGAACAGACTCCCTGAAGAGGTTGTGAAGTCTCCTTCTCTGAAGACTTTCAAGACCTGTCTGGATGCATTTCTGCATGATCTCCTCTAGTTTTGTCCTGCTCTGGCAGGGGGGCTTGGACTTGATGATCTTCAGAGGTCCCTTCCAATCCCTAACATTCTGTGAATACTCTGTTCTCTCTTCCAGGATTTTTCAGGGCAGTTCGTCAGGAACCTGTCAAATTTGGAAAAATAGGCGGGGAGACTCACATTAACTATGTTCGCTGGTATGAGTGTGGAACATCGATACCTGGGAAATGGTAGATGTGACATGAACTTGGTGAAAAGGCCCGGCACTTACCGCCCCTGCCCAGCTGCCCAACGCAAGCTCAAAGATGGAAATGTTAATGGTATGCCTGGCACTTAAGTTTGCTGAGGTGCGAGGGTTTATACAAGTCTAATGCCAATACTGCATTCATTGTGTAATAGTGTAGGCTGCTTACTGTAGTTATCCTGTTTTACAAATTTGTGTTTTAGATTGAAAAATAAAATCCCCAAAAGGCTAGGACTGTGTTGTAGGATAATGTATAGGGAAGCTGGCTCCCTATTTTTGAGGTATGGTTTATATGGTATTTTAAAGATACAGTGTGTATATTATTTATCACAATGTTGTAATAAATGTTTAAGGCACAGTTATGGCAGAGTTGGTCATGGAATGCAAATGTGCGTTAGTTTTTAAATATTCACTGGTCTTCTTATAATGTAAGTGCTACCTGTCCAGATAGATCTGTAATGTCTCTCCAGTCATAAATTATAGAAAAGACCCTACCATTTCGAATATCCTGTAACCAGTAAACTTGAAGCGCTTTCTCCTTATATGTACAAACACTCTGTGCCCCTGCCAAAATGCTGAGGTAGGTTGCTATATGTGCAGCTTTAAATGATCAGGTTAGTGCATTTTTTCCATGTTTGTTTTCATATGCTTCAGCTCTAGCAAAAAGTGTACGTTCAGCTTATTGCTACGGCCTGAGAGCTGCTGCCCATGAGCTTGGCAGTGGCTGGTTGGTGGGTTTGGTTTCCTCCAGTTAAAGCAGACACGTACATAGGCACCTGGAATAAAATAATGCAACTGCTCTCCACAGCTGTGGCTTTTCGTGAAAAAGTAGAGACAGAGTTACTGGTTCAAAAGCCAAATGTACGTACAGTGCAGGGGGACTTGGAAAGATAAATGAAACAGGGAAAAAATAAGCTACTTATCACAGCATAATCAGGTTTATTTTATTTAAAATAATAATAAAAAAAGAAGTCATTTAAGACATTGCTCATTTGGGGAAAAAGGGGAAATAATGGAACTTTAAAACTGCTTTAAAGCAATTCTGATTAAAACCTCTCCCAAAGCTACTTGTTGTACTGCTTGAACATTTATGAACTAAATAAAGAGATGTAGGGTTGTGGGTTTCTTTTTAAAGGTGTTATTCATTACAGTACTAATGTATTGAAAAAATATGAACAGGAACACCCATATATATATATATATATTAGAAATAGTCATTTACAGAAAATGCCTTATAAAGTACATTGCAGGTACACTGTGCTCCTAATAAAATATTTTTTAATCAAGTGTTTTTCTGAAGTGTTTTACATGAAAACAAATCCTAGTTTCTGTGGCAAACAGTAGTATTTCAGGAAGCAGTTTGTTCTGAAACAGGCACACATTAAATGGCGTGCTGAGTACCTGATGCATGAGGGCTGACAGGAGCATGAACAGGAGGAGTTAGAGACATGGCTTACTGGGTGGTGTGGCTGATGTTGGGAGCAGCACTATTTAAGGATGCTGAAGGTAGGAATATTTTCAGTCGCTTTATTTCCTAATTTGTCTTTGTGAGAGTTCAAGCCAGCTTGCTCCAGTTCATTTTTTTTTTTTTAACTCCCTATTTAGTTTAATGTATTTCTAGAATCCATAAGATGGAAAATATTAACTGGGAGAATGTTTTGCCCTCTGCTGTTATATGGTCTATTGAATGTTACAACTCTTGATCTGATTTTTCTTGGCTCAAAATCAAGTCACTAGAATTGCACTCCCAACTTTTTCTGGGTGGCAAAGAACCTGCGGAAAGTTGTTCCGTTTTAAGAGTTCTTTTTCAAAAACATGTATTTGGCTTAAATTTTCAAGTAATAAACCATCTCTCTCTCTCTGCCCTTGTTAAAGTGAAACTAGTGAGGGGCTTTAAGATTTTATGTATTGGTTCTTATTCATTTGGTAAAAGCGTAACTTGGCAATTAAGATCATCGGACAGCGCCAAACCATCTACCGCTGCATAACCTCTGCAAAAGCCATCTGTGTTCACAACAGTTCTCCATTTACACACCGAAGTATCTGCCTCTTCTACAGACCCAAGAGCAACGCTGATCGTTACCTCAGTACCTGTAGAGCCAGCAGGCACACTTATCCAAATACAGTTTTCTTGCTCAGTATTACCCAAGTCCTAAAATCAAGATCAGGCATTTAATAGATTCAGGGGTTTTATTAGTTTTCAATGTGAGCATTACAATTTATAATACATCATATTTAGTTTGACCTCCAGAATTAATCTAATTTAGTACATCATGGTATTAGTAAAAACAAGCCTGATAAGTGGGCTAAAACTTCCAACTAGCATCTTCATATCCTTCAACCAAGGCAAACTAGAATGTCAATCATTTTACAGACATTTAGGTAGTGTTTCCCAAAAACCAGCCCCAAATTAAACTAGGAAGCAGATACAATTTGAAGCAGGACAGATTCATTTGGTCGTTCCCCTCCCCCCAGCAGAATTTAATTAACAGCTATGTTTTTTGCCTCATTACAGTTTTGGAAATCTCAATTAAAAATCCTGGAGTCTGTTGGGATGGAGTCATAGGCGCCGCTCGCTCACCCGTGCTGGTGGCTCTCTCCTTACCGGTAGCCGGGTCCAGGCTGGGTGTATCCCTGGGGGCCGAAGGGAGGCCGGCTGCGGGCATAGGGGTTGGCCCCGCAGGGCGGGGGGGTCATGGTGCTGCCGGGCGGAGGGGTGAAGCCGGGCCGCCCCTGGTAGGTGCCGGGCGCCGCCTGGGAGCCTCCGGGAGGGCCGCTGTAGGGGGCCGGCTGGGAGGCCTGCGTGGTGTAGGGCTGCGGGGGGTAGCTGCCCCCTGGGTACTGCGGCGGCTGCTGCGCCGGCAGCTGCTGCGGCGGCGGCGGCTGCTGCTGTCCGGGGAAGGCGGCGGCCGGGGCAGGGGCCGCCGGCTGGCTGTAGGCCGGGAACTGCTGGGCTTGCTGCGAGGGGGTTTGCTGCTGGCTGTAGCCTGCTGGAAAGGCAAAGAGCAAGGTGGGGTGAGAGGGGGCAAAGAGCCGAGTGCGCTTGCAGAAGTGCCTTTCTTTGTCGCTTGTTTACAGTGACAAACATGAAGCGATGCGGTAAGCACAGAGAAAGCGAACCGCGAATGAACTGCAAGGTTTCCTGCCCCTCACACAAGCAGGCTGCACTACTGGGGCAGCACAGCAACACTGAGGACAGATGTTATAGAATAGTTTTCCCGCAAATGACAATAAATTAAAAAGTGACAAACAGTATTTTTCCATCGCGTCACAGGAAAAATAAATGAGTCTTCACTGGCAAACAAGGCAAAACGCAACCTTTTTCCCCCAAATAAAAACTCAAAACTAAACTGTAACCAACCCCTTATTAGGGTTTAATATAAGTCATACCTTTGGTTTAAGCATAGGTGTTTTCAGTTCTTTAGGGTTAAATACGAGAAAGTTGTGCAGAACAGAAGATTTAGTACAACACTTCAACTTAAACATAAAAAAAAACTTGATTTTTCTCTATAAAACAGCTTCCAAAAGGAATTCCTCTTATTGAATTTTTAAATGACACAAAGTCCTTTTATGAAGAAAAAGCTACTTTTATCCATCATGAAACACACCTGCAGCTACTTGCAATGAAACCTCTCCAGTGACTGGAATCCTGTCAGCATTAAACACCAGACACACAAATTATTACAAGTGCACAGCCCTGAACAGAAAGAGTAAGGATTGAAGAATGCACTGGAGTAAACTCACCTTGGAACTGGGATCAAAATTTACTCATAAGACAAACCTCTGAAGGGTCCATTTTTACTATCATGAGTAAATAGCCACATTGTTGCCTAGTAGATCTATAAGAGTGGGAATGGATCCTGCTCTTGAGGAACATGGATTTGAAAGGAGACAATAGTCATGGGAAAAACAGCAAAACAAACAAAAAATCCTATGAGTCAAGGTCTTCAAAGGCAGCTGGCACTAGGTCCTCAAAAAAAAAAAAAAATTGCTTCTGAAAGATTAGGTTATTTGTCAAATAAGTTATAAGAAGCAGAGGAGCCCCAAATCAGTTGTGGTGGTGTTTCATTCTTACTTGATGATGTTGATTAGAATGCAGTACTTGCATTGCTCTACAGCTTTCACAGGAACTTCTCCAGTAAAATAATGGATTAGATGGTGGGATATGAATAGAAAGCAGATGAAAACTTCCCCCCCCACACACTCAGTTTTTAAGCCTAAAGAAAGTCAGATAGACCCTTCTACTTCCAACAGGCTTGTTACTTCTTCTGAAATTAGACTTCAGAAAGTCTGTCACTCTCTTCTAATTACAAATGTGGGGGTGAGACATCTGCAGAGAACAAGATACCATTTAGAGACCGAATCAACCAGCTCTCACACAGTGCACAGGAACAAGGGTTGAGGCACAAAACCTTCAGTTCCAAGTTTCCTAGGGATCTTATCCAAGGTAAACATGGAATTTCTTCATAAGCTCTGCAAGTGTTCTCATCTACATCAAAATTGATGCACTCCCTCTGTATATACTGCACACCAAAAAACCCCAGGCCCTACTCTCAGTCACTTAAGGGTATGGGAGTCTTGTTTAGTTGAAGGAAGATTGTTTAAAACAAGGAATGATAAATGCTTTGTATCACTTTCTAAGCATATTAAGCAGCTTGCAATTTGTTATGGAATCTGCTGTTACAGGTTCATCCCTGTACTTTAGCTAGATTACGATTCCTAGCACATACTATGCATGATTAGATGGCAGCTGCTTATAAAGTAAGTAACTCTAAGTTCCAAAGTCAAGTTTCTTTTGGGTATAGACGAAAGCCAGATTTTCATACTTGACTGCACATAAACCACTAGTGCACTAAAACGTTCTTCTAAAAGTCTACTGGCACCTTTTCTGGATGTTATCAGCAAAATCAACAACTAAAAAAAACCCTATCACTGGAAAATTTCTCTGAAATTACAGTATTTATAATAGCTAAGCATTTACTAAATTACATCTGTAATCAGTGTACATGGAGATCACTCTAGATGCAAGAATTTGTGGCCATGTCTATATACTTCCTTTATACTTTAAGGAAGCTGAATTGTGATTTTAGTCACTCACGTGCTAGAATCCCCAGACTGTAGAAGTTAATCCTGAGGACCACTCATACTTCAGGTGATTAATTTTGCCTACCTTTCTAACAATGCATTTTACTGATTAATATTGAAATCTGCTTTTCATCCCAACCAAGTAGGTTGAGATAGCAGAACTCCAACTATGCATTAAAAATACAGACAGCTACAGCGTTCTCTTGCTGGTAATTTTTGAATTGTGCTGGTTCCCATCAGAACCACAGGCACTCAAACTGCTCAGCACCCTGCCCTGCCCTGCAGGCAATCAAAAGCTCAAAGGGATGGGCACAGAAGAAGAGGTTCTACAGCTAAGTCACTGATCGAGAGAGCTGCTTACCTGGATACTGCATACCATACTGTTGCTGAGGCTGAGCCTGTGGCTGCTGAGCAGGATAACCAGGCTGTTGGTACTGTTGATACATCTGACCTATGGATTAAAACCATATTGTTAGAAACCCAGTGCCCTAGCTATATTAAAACCAGAGTGAACAACATTCTAAAAGTACAAAAAAAAAAAATCACAGAAACAAACCCTCTTAAAACAAAAAAATCTGAACACAGTGAAGTCTGAATGTGTTCCACCTAATTACCAACTGAAATCAATCTACAGATTCTAGTTCCTGAACCATGCTGTTCTGAAGATTAAAGGGTGTTTATATCTATCTACTCCAACAGAATAAATGGCTCTAATTTGGTGCGTGATGCTTACTATTTCACATTTTCAGAAGATGCCAGAAGCCGTGTACCTTAATTAGTGCCATGCTGGTGGGTATCTTTAAACTTACTTAAATCTTTAAACATCTTGGTAACTGCTCCAGAACTTACACTATAAATTAAAGTACTTCCAAAGTTAAACATGTCCTCAGATTGTCTGCTTGCAATAATTTTGATACAGAAATGGTCTTAAAAACCTAATATAAACAGAGTTGTACATTATTTATTCTGACCACATTTTCCAAAGAAGTCATCCATCTCTTAGGATGGTATCTTTGCTGGTAAGCCAAGTTTTCTTAAGATACGCACGGGTATACACCCTAAAAGCAAAAAATAAAACCATACATTCTTAAACTTGCATATTCTAAATCAACGCTGATTTTTCCTGAATTTATGGTTTCCAGTTTCTTGTCAAGAAGAGGCAGAATATTTGTTTAGACTTAGCCTATAGGCCCTGTTTAGGCTTTATGCTTCTGCTGTTTTTCAATTTAGTAACAGGCACTGTCAAAGAACAAAACCAATTATCTGCCAAAACTAAAGCTTAGCTGAACTGGAGCAGACACGGAAACTTTACTATTATAAAGTGTTACTGTACCATTATTCATTCTGCAAAGATCAGCAGACCGTAAAAAATATAGTGTAAGCTGTATCTTCTGACCTGCACTAAGACAAAAGCAACTCGGCCCTGCTCCAAGTCATCCCAGACCCCTGTGTGCACTGCTTTAAAAGAACTCTATTTCTTACTTTTATTATTTGCAGCTGAAAGCAACAGTAGTTTACGTTCACACTAAGGTGTTCAAAATACTTTATATTGGTGCAGTTCGAAATATTCTTTGGTATGCAGTTATTGTGGGATGAAGAGAATGCTAAATGCAAGGCTTGAGGAGAACTATCAAGCTAATAGGCTTAAATTAAGAATTAGAAACTCAGAACACAGGTTGTCTGTTTCTTAACCTCAGCTGTTATAGGAAAGTTATCAGAGAACCATGAGACTGCATGTCTCCTGTATTTATCTACAGGCTAACAGAGACCCACACTGGCACCTGCTGGAGACCCCAGGTAAAGGGATATGAAAAAAAAACAGCATGGGGTTTTCTCCAAAGTTTTCGAGAAAGCTGGCTGTCTTCACCAGGGTTAAAGTATTAGTGAGGAGCAGCGCTGTCCAAAAAAACATTCTTAATTTATAGCCGTGAATGCAGTCAGAAATCCTATGGGTCCTTCAACACACAGAATTTTCCCTCTCATTGCATTTTTACTCTGAAAGCAAGATGAGCTACAGCATCAGTGTCTGGTTTTGTACTTAGTGGTGCTTGTTGCAGTCAAGGATCTGCCAGCATTTACCATTGTTCCTGTGCACTGAAATAGCCATTTTAGCTCGATTCGGAAAAAAAAGACCCAATAGGTATATTCACACAACAATCTTTTCCCTAAAAGATCATGAAATGCTTATGTGAATTAACTTTTACACCTCTTTCAGCAAAGACTAAAAATAGTGTCCACATCTGTACGTAATTGGTTCTCATGTGTGTTCGGGGACTGGATTTAGTGGTACAAAAGCACAGGCGTGCCACAAGAGACAGCAAAATATAGATACATCTTTGCCATATTGATTTAATTCAAAATAGCAAATGCTTAAAACTTTAGAAAGGGAGGCAAGCCATTCATCAGTACTGGCATAGAAGTGAGGTGACTTGGTGACTAATAGCCAATTATAATCGTCATTATCGTCATTAAAAGTAATCCCTGATATACCAGAATGATTCACAAATGACTGGCATCACCATTTTACTTACATCCTCAAAATACTGGAAAAGGTGAGAGGGAAGCACAGCTTGACATGTTTTGGCATTGGGTTTTTTTTTAGAAGCAAATGAGTATTTTAAAACTAGTTTCTAACAAGAACATGCCTGTCATCAACAGTGCCACTTGTGTGAGTGAGCCAGTCCTCTTGAAAATTTAACCATCCAAAGTTCTGGATGGGTCATGGCCCTGAACTGGTTCTCATCTCATCTGCAGGACAGCAGAACGGCACAACACAGGTCCCCAGATTACCACTGGACCGAGGTGCTATCAAACAGTGAAGTACAGAAAGCTACTCCTTATTTCAAAGGAAAGTCTTTGAACACTTTGGATAAAAGCAACTTAGTTTAGGGGAAAAAACTCAGAGGTTGGTAATCACACATATATTACGCAGCTTTGGTAAGAGTCTGCTATTTACCACATGCATACAATGCACAGCATAAGCACTCCCACTAATATTTCTAATAAACTAAGTGCAATAACAAGTCTGGTCTCTTCCCATGAACAGAACCATCCTATTTTATCCATAGAGTGAAGAAAATCTAATCAATACTTGACATATTTCAGTGGCAATAATAAAAACTTCATAAGCTAGACCAAAATGTTTATAACTAGTGCAGCTGTTACATTAAAAAAAAATTATAGCAGTTCAGTATTAAACAATTAAAAAAACCCAACCAAACCAAACTCAAATCACACACCACACTATACTTTCCTTGATCTGAGTTTACATCTACTCTGATATACAAACCTAGACAACTTCTTTCCCAAGAAAGATGAGTTTTGCTGAAATAAGCACTTTCACTTTTCTGGTGTTAGCAGCCGTTTAGGAATCCAGCCTAGTGCTGCTAGTGCTTTTAAGTGTTTCATTTTGTTTCAGTTTTAGTTTAACAACATTTAAAGCCTCATACATTATTGTATTCAAGTAAAAAGACTAAATTCATAAAATGTAAATTCAGTAGCTGAGAGTGTGTTTTTTGAATAAAAGTATTCTGGCTGCTGACAGAAGAACCTGAGGCACTTTCTTCCAAAGCCAACTTCCACATACAAACGCCAAAGAGTTATGCTATACCTAAATACAAGTCACTCAATCAAAATGTTACAGATGCCCTTCAGGCAAGATATTCCACGTGGCTGTGGATACTGTGACCACCCCCAACAAAGCCTCTGACATGTATCTCAACATCAGGTCAGTATTAACCCTAACACAGAAACAACTTTATATTGTACTTCATAGTAGAAATACCAAAGCAAGTACTTCCACAGACAGTTTCATCCACAGCTACTTAGATCTAAAGGCTCAGTGCTTTCAGATAAAGCTACTGCTCCATCTGCTGTTTCTGTATTGAACAGCATGGGAGGAAAGATTTTTTCTGCCTACCAGCACCGATGAATTCTTAGTTTGGTATCAGCTTTGGGTCTGCTAATTGGAAGCCACAGTTACTAATCACTCAGATTCAAACATCATCTCTCACATCTTACACTGTAGAAAAACATGCTGCTTACCTTCCACCTGACCAGTCTGTGGCTGTGTTCCGGGATATGGTGGCTGCTGTGCCTGAACACCAGGTGGGTGGGCTGCAGAAGAAGAGGAAGCGATGCTGTCTGGTGTTCCTGATCGCTCTTCTGCAGGGGCACTGGGTGGTCCTGGAGGAGCAAGAACAAAATACAGTATGTGAAAAGAACAGAGTTTGAATTAAAAAAAAAAAGTCCAATAAGAGACCATTCCCTTGCAAAATCTTTAACATTTTTCCAGTTTTCCACAGATTTACATCTGAGAGTGTCACACCCAAGCTAAAACTAAATTTATTTGCATATCTAAACTCTCAGTTGAAAATATTTTAAGGGGGATTTTTCCCACCTGTCTCTAGATCACTCAAATTTCATCCTTCCAAGGAACCTAACCCATCTGTGGCATAAACTTCTCCATGACAAGATGTTTTTACCACAACTTTCAGCGTTAACCTTGCACACATGTGCTAAAGACTGGCTACAGTTGGACAGAACATGCACCTACGTAGCTATTCTATCTGATCTGTAGCAAGGGTGAAAGGCTGTGTGAAACTGTTCAAATGCACTTATGTTTTACTGTGGCCCGTATTGGCCAAGACAACAAAATGTTTTATCAGTGGTCACATGGCATGTGAACAGAAAACCTCCAAGGCAGGTGTTAAAAACACACTTCCAGACAGGATATGGCAGACTTCACTCTGAAAGCAATTGTCTGCTTTGATAATTCTGAAAATAATCCACCTAGCCCACAAAGAAAGCATGGAAACAGAGAATTCAGATTTTTCTCTACATTAGTGAGAAATTCTGAAATATGCATGTGAACAACAGGCATAATACACTACAATTAAATGTGAAATATTTTGTTAGAAACAAGGGAACTTAAACCTGGATCTTTCTAGCTCTTAGTTATATGAATACTACCTATGAGACATTACTTTCAAATACATGCTTAAAGTTAAGCACAAGTATTAGAATTGCTGCAAATTCACTTTCAATTTTAAGAGTATTATACTTACACAATATAAATATGCATCCAACAGGCCCTTAATTTTTATATGTGTTTACATGTTATCCATACTAGGGGGAAAATGAACCAAATCTTCCTACTTCTGGTTTTGCTTTTATATACATAGTGGCAGGATTATAGCTTTAGAAATTGGATTTCTTATGTTCTGCTTATATGGTCCTCTGTGAAGTTCTTTGTACATTCAAAGCATGGTCGACTCAGTTCAGTCTATCAGAAGAATTATGGAGACACATAAACCACTGACATATCACTGGTGCTATCATCAGAGCATTAACTGACACTGATGCTTTGTACCAAAAGACAAGACCACTCCTTCAAAAATTAGCTCAAATTTTCTGCTAGCTGTACTTCATACTCTGTTACTTCATTGTTCAGAGATAGTCCATTGTAAGTTTTCAAGCACCATCAAACCTTCATCTGGTTTGTTAAATAACCATGGTGTGACAATACCTAAACTGTGCCATGGAGGGAGAGAGATCACTCAACAGGCCTGATCCACAAACCAGTACCCCAAGATGAAGACAACCACTTTGTCTGCAGGTACAACTTTGGATCCTGCACAGCTGCAATAACACAAGTATATCGATTCTTTTCCTCCACACTTTTGCAAAGGCAGCTGTACTGTCAAAACAAGCTCCAGCTGCTATTAGTTTGCAACAGAGCAAAGGTGGGGTCATAAAAACAACTCTGACACAAACAGCAGAAGCACAAGCCAAGAACATGAACTGCAAGACTTAGGGTTTTTAAGGCAGAGCAGTAGATACTGTTTTTCTATCACTGACAGATACCAATTAATCTACACAATAGCTTTAAATAATTAAAATGAAAAATTTTAAGCCATTTCCTACTCCAAGCTAAAACACAATGCTAAAACCAACAGCAACATTTTAGCATTCTGTATACAAAAGTTAGCAAGCATAGTTACAACTTCTCAACATACCAAGTTTTAGAATTCTGAAAAGAAATTGCAAACACAGAACACAGCTTAATATATCCAAATACAAATGCATTGTTACAAATTAAGATTTGAGTCACTGATTAAGAATAGGTTTTGCTTTCCTTCTCACAAGGCATATTCTTACCCGACACCTGATCATCTGTCAAGCCGAACGCTGACATGACGTTCTTGCTGATTTCATCCTGGTTCTTTAGCGGATCGAAGGCAGACATGCTTGCTGCTATAACTTGAGTAGATGGCTTAACATTAGAGTCAGCAGCAGCAGGCTTTTCTTCCCTACCATCTACAGCATCTACAAAACAAAATGCTCAGTTATTAATTCCTGAGAACGGAAGCACCATCATACATATATATTGTACTACAGCAACTTTAAAATTGCACAGATGGGGGAGGTCTTCATGTTTTAACTGCTGAAAGGCCTATATTAGGATAATGATGATGAATCTGATGTATATGAAACTGTGATGAATCACAAAGCTTAGGTTTCATTGCACAGCTACTGAAAGCTACAGCGATGCTGTGGACTGTCTTAAATTCAAAGGTAAAAAGCTCCTGTTTCAGACAAATTGTTCTGGTATTACCTGCCTACAGAGAATTCAAACTTAAGTTGCAGAACAGGTTCCAATTTATTATGTGGTTTTACTAACTGCAGTTTTTGTTTCGTTCTACCTCTTTCTCCCAGAATTCTTCCTAAGCTAATAGGTGAAATTCATCTCTTTGAAATTATGCATGTAACACTGCATCATTCAGAAACCCCTTACCTAGTAGTGTGCTACATTTACTCTTAAAAATAAACAAGTGCAGGTAGGGTTTAGACTGGCTAGTTTTGTTTTACACTCTTAAGATCATCACCCTAAATTCCTTCCAAATGGTTTGTAACCAGAATCTACTGTATTCCACTGAAATTAGTAATTGCTTATATTGCACAAACAGGGACTGGGATTTTTTAAACAATAAAACCAACAAAACCTCAAAGTGTAAAATACAAAAGCAGCATTTTCTAGAAGAAAGGAGAAAAAGGGGGGAAAAAAAAAAAAAGAAAAAAAAAAGGCTGGAGTTCTTGGTTTTCCTCTTTATTTGTAACACTGTACTCCATGACTTAGTCATTATTTTCTGTGTCCAGCTTAAACAAAATCTGTAGTTAAGCACACAGATGTATAGTTTTTACAGTAGAACAGCCCTAAGCTATGACACTGATACCTGAGAACTGGAAGAATAAGACTTTCTTTCCTGTTTTGCCCTCCCCCAATAATCCTTTCCCACCCCTACCTGCACCCTTGTGCTGCTTACCCCAAGACAGCTCTGATGCTGGTCTGAGCTCAAAATGTGTGGATTCAATTTCCTAACCTGGCAAAAAAAGTGGATATAATTTTTGCTAAATTCACTTTTTACCATTTTAGTGAATCAAACTTGCTTAGCAACAGGACAAGGTAAGCACCAGAGCTAGCCCAAAGTAAGCAGTGGGAGTGCTCAGCTAGGAGCAAGAACTCTTCAGCAACAACAAACTATTAATACAGCTGAAAGCCCTCTCAAAATGTTGTTGTGGCTCACAAGTGTTAGTTACAGCATTTTCATACATTGCAACAAAAACTCAGAATTAAGTTTTCTATCTAACTTAACTTAGTGCTTTGCTCCAGATAATTTGAATAAAAATTCTGCCTCTGAAATAACTAAAGCATTAAAAATTAAGTTCTGAACCATCAAGCAACAAGTAAGAATGATCACAACCAATATTCAAGCATCCATTTTTCACTTTGTTCAACAGCACACAACTCTGCAAATCAAACCAAACAATTCTTTGCCAGGCTGCCTACCACTTTCAGGCAGATTAGTGGAAAGCCCTGGTTCAGCTGGTGGTTCTAAACAATCCAGCAAACGATTGACTTTATTGCGAAGTTCTATCAGCTCTCGACGCAGGTATTTCACCTGATTAGATTCTAGGGGTCTTGGTTGTCCATTCACTGCAAAACAGCAAGTACATAAATTTAAGACTGTAGTAACATTTTGATATCCAGTTTAAAACTGGAAAAGAAAAGAATTACCCAGCTTTTACTTGTTTGTAGCACCATCATGCTCTGTGGAATTCACAGTGACAAAGTTTAGTCAACACAGACTGAACTCATTCTAGAGCTTACTGTTCAGTTAGGATAAATGTTAAAATCTATACAACATAAAGCAATTAATATTAGTTTTTAGCAGTGTACTGGTAACACTGCAAGATAATCCCCATCTTAAATTTCTCATGCACCTGTGAAGAAAACCCCCACAAATGCTAGAGTGAAACATGAAAAATAACATCAAGAATAAAACCACTGTCCACATATATATGTATGCCAAATACTTTAAGCCATGTTATAAAAAAGAAATGGCTTCCATTTCCGTAAGTTCAGACGTCACATGAAACATCAAGAGAGAAAATAGATATCATGTATTATTCCAGTATTTTAAAATAACTGATTTTGTTCTTCTCAGGTGACAAACTGAAATTTTTTAGTATCTTCCAGTGAAGCTCACTGCCTGAATTTCAATATACATTATTTAAAAACAAAACAAACAAAACAACAAACAACAAAAACCCCACAAACAGACAAACAATCTTCTGTACTTACCAAACAATGTCAGCTTTAGTATCCTACTGCATTGAATTGCAAAGGAAAGATCTGAGCTATCAAAAATTGTTATAAGATCTCCATCTGAAAAGAACATGAAAACAAGTCACATTAAAAGCAAAGCCTATTAACTACTGAACTTCACACTAGGGCAGAAGTGTTATATCATCACTCAAAAATAACTTTCCTTATGTGTTTCTGAAGTTACTAGGAAAAAAGTTTATTATTTTAGTGCAAGAGTCAGTGTGCAGGGAAATCATGCACAAAAGGTAAGACAGAAGCATGACTGGATCCAAAAGGGAGCCTTCTGACATTAGCCCTTTGGAAGTTCCACATAGCTTATCATTCTTTTATGTTTACATACAGGATGAAACATTACAGCTAAGAGTTCACAAAGTCCAACAGCAGACAGAATGATGCTGCCAGTTAAAGTTATATGCCTATTCCAAGGGGCTCCACAACTGTGCTGTTCACGAATGGACAGGAAATTCAAGATAGATGGCACAAGCCAGTCCCAATTCAATTTTTAAAAAACAAAACATGCACATTAAGAAGGGAAAATTAAGCAATTAGAACATTTTCTTAGGTTATATTCAGAACAACGAGGTGCAATACTGATTATCAACAAGGGAATGATGATAAAGTTCCCATGTAAAAGTGAATAGTAAAAATATCAGCCTTAACAAATAGGAATGAAAACATGAAGAGGTCACAGCAGTCAGAAGAATACTTTTCTCTCAAACCAATAATTTCACATGAAGTCTGAACTCTTAGCCATTTATTTTTGTGTGTCAGATTTTAGAGGAACTCTCATACTGATGCACCCTAATGAATTTGCACATTGCCATCAGTCACAGAAACTATACTAGAACTGCATGAGATCCTTCATTCTTAAGATACAAAAGGGTTATGCGTAAAACACTGAGCACCTTTAATTCTGTTAACAAGAGGAACCTGGTAGCTCTTTTGGGTAAGTCTCATCTTTCAATTTTTAACCCGAGTCAAGACAACCCACAGCAACATCTTTGCTTACTCAACAATACCACAGATAAATCAAGCCTAGACTCTTTGGCAGAACAGACTTTTTGCTGTTTTAACATATTCACAAGGTTATTAACAGATTAAATGAACACAAATTAGATTGTGCAAAGGAAAAGAGTGGGAATGTATTAACAGGAAAAGGAATTTACTGGCAGAGGGAAAGAGAAGGGATAGGAGGACCACTTCCTTCCAGAACAGCTTGATGATCAGGAACCAAGATGAGACTATCTAGTGATGCTTCACCTTCAGAAGCAACAGCATTAGACAAACACCACAGAGCCTGGAACAACGCTGATTCCAGGTACAATGTTCCTCCCTAAAACACTGTTACAAGGAGGTTCTGTGGACAGATATAGAAGCATGCTTTTAATTACAGATTACTGCCTAGAAATTCTGGCCTATTCTTCATGCATTGGTGACAAAGTTCCAACTGTAAAGTTAGAGTTAAAATTTTCAAGTATATTAATGCTTCAGTACAAACAGTCATAAAATGATGTCTGCAAGTTGAAAAAAGCTCAACGTTTGAAGATCTACATATTCTCGTTTTGCCACACCTGACTACAAGTACCAATTCTACAATGGAAGGTTTTCTTAATAAAATACTATTAATAACAACTAATAATGCCTGACAGACTTCAAAGAAGTTGCTTTCTAATAAAATCTACAATTTTCCCATTTACCATCAGTATTCCCTGCTATACCAATTATATTTTTTTTTTATTTAGTATAAGCTAGTGGCTTCCTTAACTTAACAGTGGACCAGAAAGTATTTTATCATTAATTATGCATCATCACAATGCATTCCAATTTTAATGACATGAGAAATTATAAGCAATTATAAATGTTTAAGATTTTAGAAATCTGTCTCATTATCCTGGGCCCTGCCAGCTATGCTTCCTTATCTGCTAGCTTTATCTACCCTTTTAATTTATTTTTTAGTTTGGAAAAAACAAAACAAAAACCACCAAAAATGTAGTTCTCCTTCACTTTGGTAAATTTACCAAAGGTAGAGACATTACTGACCAGCACACCACCTTGATTACATGCAGTATAAGTTAATAACTCATTGTCTCTGGCACAAAGACATCAACTTCTACTGCAAGGCAATGAAGAACAAGAACAAAAAGGCCAATCTCACATTAGGCCCTCTAGTTTTAAATTCAAGCCTAACTTTAAAAAAACCCACATGTTTCTATTATTGTCTCTGTACGGATTTTAGCATATGCAACTCAATAACATGATGTGCTTAAGATGCAAGTTGACCCTTTGATTCATGTAAATTCCGCTGGCAGTCTTCTTCAGTTTGTTTGGGCTTTTTTCTGCAGACATGGGGTTTTACTACACATTCAAGAACCTCATGCGGGACTTGAAAATTATTTCACACCCAGTAGCACAATTTCTTTGGTTCTGAAGTTTGACAGATGCCCAGCTTGAATATAAAACCCAACTCCACAAGACAGTAGTCAAACTAAAACTTATTTTCCCTAATAAAAGCAACTTTATATACAAATAAATACATAGTTCTAAATAAATATAACTTGGGAATATGCTTCTGACTTAGTCCACAAATCCAGAGACAGGACTGGGATTTTAAGTTTCCTAGCCTCTCTTATTAAGCGTACAAGCTTGAAAAAACAAAAATGTGTTAAAGGATCACAACAGTTTGATGAAGACACAAAGCCACAGTATTTTGCAGAGACCTGCAGCAGAAAATCCCGTATCTGGGCCCAAAGATCACTAGCTTCACACATTACAGGAAAAACAAAAAGGTAGAGGGATAGACAAAATCTTCTTAACGCTCAAACAATGTGCACATGAATTCAGATAAGACCCAGATAGAGATTGAAGAAGTAGTGGAAATGCTTAGACCAACTTACGATCCGTCCTCAAAACAGATTAAGACAAGCATTCCTCCAGGTCTGGAGTGACAGTTAACAAAAAAGGAATAGGTAAAATGTATGGATTTCAACACATCTAATGACTGAAATAGATTTAAAGAATCTTAGTTTAGTTGAAACAAAAATAAAGAACACCACAATCCTCACACAACAAATCAAACTGAAGCCTAATTCTGTTAACTTCTTCCTTAATCACTTGCAACTTCCTCTGATTAACAACATTTAAACATTCTTGGTTGCAATGATGAGCTGGGATAACGTATACTGATATTTCACATCACAGTGGAGAAGCAGCACATTCTGAGACAAACAAAGCTAAAATTAAGAGTAGCAGATCTCTATGAAAGACAACCACAGAATGAAACCATAATTACAGTCTCCATCATACACCATTATCTTCTTCAAAACAAGACAGAGATAGAAGCATACACAAAACCAGAAAACTATACTTAAAGAACAGGAAAAATGCAGAAAAAAGGGACTAGAAGTTTTAACCTAATGAAAAAGCATCCGTCAGTTTCCTTTCTCATTCCAGAAAGAAAAAAGAAATCAATTATGTAATGAGGAAAAACAAAACCATTGCAAATCTACTGAGCTCTCTTGCACTAAAGAGCCAAAATATTACCCCCTCACTGTGTATCAATTTTGAAAAGAAGCGTCTCTCAAAAGCTTCATGAATCTGAAAAAAACTGTCTCAAGGTCATTCGAAGTGAAATTTTACTGCCTAGAGGTACGAATAAAAATTATTTGACATTTCAGGTACCATAGGTAGTGCTAAAATTTCCAAGCGCTATTAAGAAAACTGAAGCTGCATGGTTGAGTAATACAGCTTTTGTACATCAGCATAATTATCAGTCTTTGCTCTGACTAAGACTTTGAATTTCATCACTTCATTATGAGTTTCATTTTATGAATACCAGCTCCCTGTTTCAACTTAAGTGACTTATCCATGCCACACACTGACATTCAAAGAGGAAAAACCCTTCAAACCACAACTCCTTTTTCTATGCATCTCCTCAAGGCCCTTTTCATTCTGTAGAAGCCATTGTTCCTTAAGGTTGTGTTTGTTCATCATTAATGACAGATATTTTCTTTGAAACAAGCAATGTCCAAGAGCTTCAAACACATGGGAAAGATCACTTTTAATAAATATTTTAGCTTAAATTAAAAGTTTCTTCTGGCCTTTACTGATAGAGGAAAACAATCAAGAATTACTACTACATAAATCTAGTTTTCAGTCTCGTAAGAGCTTGCGTTAAGGCATGTTTATCACTCCCCACATTCAAACCCATCTCATCACTGAAAACACAAAAAAAAGGTTAAATAAGCAGACAGAAGAGAAACCTACAATAGCATCAGCTTCCTGCAGCAGCAAAAAAATGATCTTCCAAATCGCTGATATTTCAGGAAAACTGGAGAAAATACTATGTTAAAACAGCATAAACACAGGAGATACAGCTTCTATTGTTTGATTCAAGTGATTTCACAAGAAATCAGTTCAAATTGTCCAAATTCATTGGCACAGACAATGAATTCAGACAATTTTAAAGAGGTGAATTTCAGAGTTTCTATCCATAGGTGAATCATATCAGAATAACAGTAGTAATTAAACCTCAACAATAGTAATTAAGCCTTACCTTCATCTTTGTATTTTATTGTGACTTCATCGTTGCTCAGAAGTTTTCCTCTAAAAACCCTTTGCATCATTAGCACCAATTCATCATAGGTGATATCTTCATTATGAATAGGAATTCTCCTAATATCTTCCCCAAGCTGAGCTTTAATGATCAGCTTCCCACTTAAGTCCAGCTGCCCATTCATCGTGGATTCCTTATCGCCTGCAGACCTGTTAACGACAAAATATCAGAAACATTTAGAAAACTAAACTGTTATTTATTTACATGCATATGTAAATATGTTCTGAATAAGCTGTTCATTTCATAAACAAGTAAGAGCTAAACATTGGTTTTATTACATGTGTGATCAGAACACATTGAGGGTTCCTCTTCAGAAAGGATGATAGATTTTTTTTTTCCTCCTTTTTTTAAATTTTGACCAAGATGTTTTAACCAAGATTTTAGATTTTTAAAAGCTGCTCAACAGACCACACATTACCTATTAATTAGGATCGCCAAAAATTTGTTATTTAGTGTACATGGTCAAAACAGTCAGTTATTCTCAGTGCTTTAAGAGAGGTGAACAACTGCTCCAATTTAAAAGCAAGTGCAACAAAGCCATCTTGCATCCAAGTAGAACACAGCATGTACTCCAGAGTAGTATCTGTCACTTATACAAGACAATTTAAAAATCTTAACTTTGTATGAGGCATCTCTTGCTAAAAAACAGAAAGACCTTATGTTTAAAAGGAAAACAGAAACTACAGAGAAGTTACTGAGCAGAGGAATGAAAAAAATATCTAGATAGCTAGTCACATGTACCCTTGTTTCTTCATTGTTTTGGACAGGACCAAACCAGATGATCTGGAATGAGGAACAATTAAAGAAGCAATTACCTTAACATCTGAAGTACAAATACTGGAGATCTTAAAAGCAGGCAGCCCTAACATAGCAAAATTGACACTTCCAAAGCTACATGCAGGCAAGCACATTGCTCACTCTCTTGTGCAAAAAGAATTCTTGGTAGAGATATGCAGGTATTTCTCCCTTACCTTTAAGGATGTTATAACAATGCCTTATGAGAAAACTGAATTTTGCTTTGGTCAGTCTATTTTTAAAATACTGCATTGAAAATTACTTCTCTTCATTCTCATTAGAAAAACAAAACACTCAGCTAAAGCCTTTAATACATATCTTGATGCATCTACGTATCTTTAACCCTATTGTTTCAATGGCAATGTTTTGCATTAAAAAGTATGATGTTATCTCTAGATTCCAGTACAGTTTCTCGGTGGGCTTGGGTTTGTCCTGGTTTGAGTGAGAACAGAACTAATTCTTTTCAGTAATTTTACTTTTCAGCTCAGTCCTTCTAACTGCACTGTCTGAAGTTAGCAGCCTGTTCTCACAGACAGTGTCTGCTTCTAGCAGTGATAACACGTCATGTTTAGAGTTACTACCAAGGATTGGTATGCAGACCAAGGCCGCTGCTGGATGTTGTGTACCACATTGGAGGGTGCAGAAAAGTAAAAGGTTGCACCTGCAGGGAGGAGCGGACAGGACAGGTGACCCTAAACTGACCAACGAGGGATTCCATGCCATATACATCATATTTGGCTTAGAGCTAAGGGATCCAAGGGGTCTCTGGGCTCTTCTCCCCTCTTGAACTGCTTTGCCAGCTTCTGCTTGGCTTGGCTCGGGTCCTCTTTCGGTTCCTTCCTCGGAGAACCCAAGGAGGGACTCTGTCCATCCTGCCTTCGATCCGATCTGTGTGTTCCTGAACCTGGTACCAGAATCCAGCTCCTGAACACAGCTCCCATCTGCTGCGGGGCCCAGTCTGGG
>WTSP01006532.1:0-62404 GCA_025331215.1 Actenoides lindsayi | reverse complement strand
CCGCTTGGCCGCTTTGCTCCCCAACCCGAAAGGCAAAGGAAGAGAAAAGGAGCGAGCGGGGAAAGCGGCCCAGGCCCCGGGCTTACTCGAACCATCAGAAAGCGGTTGCCGTTGTCAGCTGCAGCCTGGCGAGCAGGCTCGGCTGGCCCGAGGCACTGAGATCAGGGTTTAATAAACTGATTTGGAGAGGGGGTGAGGAGAGAACAGGCCAAAGCTCACGAACAGATCCTTTCCCCGTGTTTTGTTATTTAAACCCACATTTCAGAACAGGAATTTAAATCTAATGAAGCATTCTGCTTTAGAAAACTTTGTATGTGTGTGCACGCGGATCCCAGCCTGGCACAGGTAGAGCAAAAAAACCAAACCCAAACCCCCAACCTCAAAGCACTTTATAAAGAACATTTATGTTACTGTCCCTGTTTTACTAACAGAAAAGCCTGGAGGCACAGGGGTAAAGAAATTTATCCAAATTACCCCAGAAAAAAAGACAGAAAAATCAAGATACTTCGCATTCCCGTTCAGCATGTCCAGTGGTCCTTTGTAAATGGGAAAGGTGCAGAAAAGCCCCCCAGGAACCATCTAGCTCCCTTTTCTTAAACGCACACAAGCACAGCTCTAAGGGCCTAAGAGAATCCAGAGTCTGCTTTGTGAGCACATCCCACCCAACCTCTCGGCTCTGGCCAGTCTATCTCACCACACACAGAGCTCTCTTTTGGTGTGCTCGTCCAGGCCTTTTAAAGGGGAACATGAAACCTCAGACTATAACTGGAGCTCGGTGCTCAGCAGCAGGTGAGGAACAGGACAAGCGTCCAGGCTTGGCTTGGACAAGATACGTGAAGCCGATGCAGTGCCTGGCCTGGGATGGTTGGGATGGCCAGTGAGGCATCCTCATTCCTATCCCATCACTATTTTTGCTTCAGCTGAAGAAGGCAATTTACATTTGCATTTGGCCTTGAAAAAGACAGACATAATTTCTTCTTCCAACGTTGCAATTTCAGTAGATGCTGTGGCCACAGCACTCGGCCCTTGCAGAGCGCGCTGCTGCCCCGTAAATGGGATCCTGCCTGCAATAAGCGGGATGGATGAGAGCAGACCTGACACTCACAGAATCAAACATGTGGCCTCATCTACAGTCGCTGTGAATTTTTTCCTCTGTTCAACAATGAAAATACTTGCAACAGCCTGATCCTGGAAAAATACCCACGCATGAATAAGTTTACTCAAATTCACAGTCCCACAGAATCCAATTAAACAACCCAAGAGCACAAAGTTATTCATGTGTTCAAGGACAGCTGGGTCTGACGTTTATTTTGGTCCGGTGCCAGCTACAGTAACCATCCCTTTATCTGTATTTCATTTCTCAGCTACACAATTAAAAAGTTAAATTCAAACCATCCTATTCCCGGCGGACCCTCAAGGATGAAACTTTTATAGGTCTTTAAATACATTATGTGTCAACTACTCGTGTCTGTTTTCTCACAAATCTCCCATGGATTCTATGGGGAAAGCACACAGCGATGAATTATGTATTGAGGATTCTGCGCCGATCTCCGTGTGTAATTGTTACAGTGTTCGGAAGAAAAGGAACATAGCTATTTGATAATTAATTACACTCTAATTGCATTCACCTGGGAAAAACAGATAGCACTAAGAGGCAAACAAGGGTCAATAATATTAATATAGTTGATCACTAATCTTGCATATACAAGTACCAATTAGTTAAGCAAAGTTAAACAGAGTCAGTATTAATTTGCATGAGGGATTCTGAATGTAGAGTTAAATTAAACATGAAGAAAGTAAGAGAAATGAAGCCACCAACTTCAACTGAAATAAGAATCTATTTTCCTTTTTTCAGGTTGCATCTGAGGGACGTCAGGTTATGCTTAAGGTGTCTGTGTATTCTGGAAGTCAGCTCACCTCCATGGTACCTTCCCTTCAGTGCAGTAAGAGGCACACACTTCACGTCTTGTGGTTCAAAAAGGAACGTAAGCAGGAGACATCTATAGATGTCAAGTGCTGGGAAGGGCAACAGGCCAGAGAACAACAAGGATATTTACTGAATCTGGCTCTAGAGGTGGCAGCTGTGCTTACACCACTCTCTCCATGCTGGTGTTCCCATACAAGCCCTGCACATGGCTGAGCATCCAGATCTTTAACTTCAGTGAGATGACCAGACCATGATGAGCATTAAACACATGCAGAGCTGCTTTATGGGATTAGATCTTAAAGAACAGATGGAGGTTGTAGCAGTTTGGTTTGGTACTTCTTTTACATATCAGGCAGTGGAGAAAGCAAACAAGGCATAACATTGACAAGGAGGGGTACCTGTGCCACTAGGAAGCCTCTCTGAGCTGTTTTGCAGGTGGTTCCCAGCACTGCACACCCAGATACCAGGTGATGGGGGGTGAGCAACTGCAGGGAGACAACCCTGCTCCTCAGCAGTTTTCCCACAAGGCTGCTCTTTGCTTTGTCCAGACTGTGATTCTCAAGGGCAGTAACAATACAGAGTGCTTCCTGCGGGGTCTGAGCCAGGATGATGGCTGCAGCAGCAGGTTAACTCCTGGAAGGAACGGGAGCACTGATGCTGCCCACCGCTGCCACCAGACTGTGCGCAGTAGAAAGTGCCAAATTTCTGGTCTCACACTTCTGCAAAGAGCTTTTCTCCAGGTTTTGGAGTCCAGCTGTGCTATATTAACATAGGTAAGAGAGATGGAAAACCAGGCCTATTCACTTTTATATAATGACAACCAGACAATACAGCATGACTTGGTCTAGAGATGGCTGGAAACTGGCTTTTTGCTCAGGGAAGACAAAAGGTCCATCCACATGTGGAGAGGAACTTGCTGGTGAAACCTTATTACTTAAGGAGGGTGGGGCCCTGGGCTTTCATCACACAGAGGGGAAAAAAAATAAATAAATTAGATGGAAGTAGCCTGAACCACCACTGATTCATAGGATATTGCACCAAACCACAGAGGCACAAAGGGAGGTAAATTTTGGGCTTCTATTTTGAGAGCTCTTATTAATCTGCAGTACAGCAGAGCTTTTCCCCATCCATTAGCTCAGCAGTAAGGACACAACTGAATAGAGTCTGTCATGGGTCTGATAGTATGGAGCTCACCCAGGACTCCTTGGCTTGTGCTTACAGCATTCAGGAGTCACACATGAACCCCATCCAAGAACAGCATAAAAATCAACACGGTGGAACAGCACCGCTCATCACATGCATTTAGCTTGGAGCAGTTTAGAAACAATAGCTTAACACTTACAATGAACAAAAGCATGAGACTTGTGACCCCTGATCTAACACTTTCCAGCTTGAAACTCTCTGTTTCTGTTGACATCAAGTCCCAGTGGCTGAGCGTTCCCTACAGAAGATAACAGCCGTGGCACTCGCACAGCACAGTGCTTCCAGAGCTGCTAGATTCAGAGGAGCATAGCTCTGCTTTTGGCCTGAGCCAGGGTGCCCCTTTCACCCACCTTCAAATCAGATGTTCTCCTGTGACACCGCCAGGGTAAAGGAGAAAATTCATCATAAATAATGCAGCATACAGAGAGAGCATCATGCTCAGCTATTAACGTGTTCTGCTCTTGCCCATTTATATTGCTTTTAGTTATTATAGACTGACGCCTCCACTCTTGAGACTTGAAGCTAGTTAAGCATTACCATCATCTTTCCCTTTTCTAATACACAGGAGATACAACCAGTGCCCGCACTGCCACATGGACTTCATAAATGATCAAGTAGTTCTATGCAATTTTGTTATTGCCTTGCTAACTGCTGCTCTTATAACTGAAAAGCACTTGCCTCTCAGATGGAAGGGTGGAACTCAAAACTTCTTGGCCGGGGTGAACAACTATTGTATACTATTCAAAGTGTGTTGTTTTTAAACTGACCTATGCTTGAAGACAGCAACTGCAAAATGATCTGTAATGAAGGACTCTGGGACTCCCCTGTGTTTGTTGAATCAAAAAGAATATGTAGGTTATCAGTCCTTTCACAAACAGCAATGAGGAACCTGTTCTATTTGATTACAGCACATTTGTAAACCGACAATTTCTCATTAAAGACTCCATCTAAAGTCCACTGATGAAGAGCAGGCTGTCCAGCATGAGGGCAGGATCAGGCCCTGGCAAAGTATCTGAAACACAGCTGTTAATGAACTGCAAGAATCCAAGTATGCCTTTGCTAGTGGCATCTGTAACAGGCATTGATTATAGATAGAGACATGTACACCCCGGATCCTTGAGAGCATGATTCTCCCACAGTAGTTCTAAGCAGGAAGATGACTTGAGCTTTCTTGTCAGTCATCTGCCTTACAATAAGTCTACAACCTTATGTATTCTTTCTGCCAACAGGCAACTTTTAAAATGCTATAAAATAAAACTGTGTACAAATTAAACAGTCAACACATTTTACTGCTGCTCAGTAACTAAAATGCTTTCACTGTGCTATGCAATCTATAACTGCTGAAATTACTTTCATATGTGTTTATAAGTCTTCCTATATTTTCTTCTCATTACTCCAAATACATTTTAAAAGCTTGTTAAGATAGATTTGTTGGCATTTTGTATCTAGCTGACTGTGCATGTTAAAGGCTTTGACTGTGACTTTCCTAACTTGAAACACACTATTTTTCATGCTGCTTGTTAAAACATGTATCATTCCAACCATGTACATTAATTGGCTTGTCTAGGGAAACAGGACTCAGTTTATGAAGTCTGCCATCCTGCTTTGCAGCTTAATTATAAAACAAAATTATTTTCCTTCCCCCCAGTCAGACCATTTGCTCTGCTTTTGTTTTTGCTTTTTTTTTTTTTTTCTCATGCTGCTCTTTTAAATTCCAGGGTTGTGTAACTGATCCACTAGGTCCTACTTCAGTGCTCCCAGGCTGGTAAGTAACACAGCGTTCATTAGTAAAGTTCCACACACTACAAGTGTATTAAGCTGCACTTGTAAGCCTGTGAGTGAGATACGCTGAAAAAGAATCACGTTTAAACTACAGTCTGCCATTTATAAGAAGTTATCTTATGTTTACTTGTGATGTTCTGGATGCACGCAGTCACTACAGCACAGTGGCAACTGCCACATACCCAGAAACCTCAAACATGCTTTCTCTGTAGAAAGATGCAATAAACATGTAGAAAACAGAAGCACCAACCCTCCATGACAGGAATGACATCAAGCTCCTTTGAGATGGTTTCTATGAATAAAGCATCCACAATTGAAGATATCATTCTTAGGACTGGGGTTAGTCTTAAGGGCTTTCTTTTTCAATAGCAGAGTCCTTACTCGATGGTCTATGGCACAGCTAGAAGCCAAGAGCAGCCCAAATGGGACTGTCCAGGAGCAGAGGTTAACCCTGGTTGCTCACTGCAACCACAAAGCTGAAGGATAAAATCATGGGTCAGCAGCTGTAATCCACAGCAGAACTCCCACTGACTTCAGAGGCTCCAGGAACTCCTCCATGAGTTCCATCCTGCTCATGGTCTAAATCCCCAGTTCCTACCCAGCACATACCAGCTCCCAAAATGTCCTTCCTGTTGAAGGAGTCCACTTGGTAGGCTGAATTTAAGACACCTCTCCAAAGAGTGGAAAGTGCAAAACAGCAGGAACCTGAAGCACTATAAAACTTTTAAAAATATCTAGCTATGCTAAAACTTTTCTCCTTCTCTGACACACTGAGCATGGCAGGTTTTAGATGTCTGACCCTGTAGCAAGCCTGCTGAATCACAAGCCAGAATCTTGACTCCTCGCTACCTAATATACACACCCAACTACTAACAGACCAAACGTGCTTCTGCATAGCCCTTAGACCTTTTTAGGATGGATAGGAAAGGATAGTTACGCTTCACTTATTTTCCCCCCCAGTATTTATGCTATGAAAAGCATTCATCATTTAGGAAAAAAAAGCAAGGGATAGAAATGGAACACAGTATTCTTCAGATTTATGTAGAGACACAATAATTTCAGATAGAAATCAAAATTATCAAACTTCACAGTATACATGCTACTGGAAACTTTGCTTATCACCTAATTTCCCTGTACAAAGAGATAAAATCTTAACCAAAAAGCAGACCCTTCTATAAAAATACTCATGTAAACCCCCCTTACTTTAAGAAAGGTACCAGGATCGTCAAAGTTCTGCCTTCAGTCTGAGCCAGACCACTCCCTCCCACAATAGCAGGAAGGCCATATGTGCCAAAGGGTTATTGGCATCATCTGTAACTAGGCATCCTGTTAATGATTCAGGAAATCTGTTAATGGGAAATTAATTGGAATCAGGATCAGCCAATTGCACATATTTTTCCCCCTGATTAACACACCCACTTATCGACAGGATGAATTACAAGTTGTGCCACTCACTGATGTAGCTGAGCTCTGGGGAACTTGTTGGTGTGTTTGCAGTATGGTGACATTTAACGTGTCCAAGAACCAACCTGTGCTAAGGGGGCTTGCAAAACTGGAGCTACCAAAATCATAACTGACCACGGAGAGAGAAGCTTCTTCCTGTGCAGTGCTTGCCTGAGGCCTGCCCTGAGGTAGGGATGGAGCTGATGGCTCTTGTCTGCTTCATTTCAGACTTCTCAGTTCAGAGGACTAGGATGACAGTATGGTGGTAAACATGATGTAAGACTAACTACGAGCTGGACAAATGGAGTGCTTGGACTAAAAGTAAGAAAGTCCTAGGTGGGAAAGCTTAGCTAAGTGAAGCCCGGTGTATGGTGCCTCCCAGCTACTGCGAGGGCTATGGTCACCAGGGCTTCAGCCTGTTAGGGTCTGGTTGCTGTTAAATCTTCATGCCTTGCTATGACAGCCTACAGACAGTATCTCTGCTCAGTCTTTGCTCTTTTTCCCTTTTTCTTCCCCTCCCCCTGTAAGCAGCAAGTGCTGGTATTTCCACTGTGATCATGGCTTGGGTCAAATTTTCCTCTTTTCTACATTTGTAGTTTTGGAAGCCTCCTGGTGAAGTCACTGAACTCAGGTTAGTGCAAGGCAGAGCTGCTGGGCTGAGGGCAACAGCCCCTCAGGAGCACTCAGTACCCTGAGCTCCCTCCTTTGTCCCGCTGTGTCTTTGAACAACCTCTTCAGAGCGTGCCTGAAAACACCCCCAGCAAACACCAGCGGGTTAGTGGATATTCATTTCTTCAGTATTACCAAATCACTGTGGCAGTCCCACTGGGGTTTTACTCAGCGAGCATTCAGATTTGGCCTAATGCTGCTCCACCATCACAGGGAGAGCACATCAGGTTACAATAGCTTGCAGTTGGCCATGTAACTTAAGGCACAGTGTTTCCATCTGAGTTCAGTGTTTTACAATTCTGCATTAAATACAGTGAATGCTAATGAAAGAGCCCTGCAGCTGCTTGGGCTGGTCTGTAACATGGAATGACAGGTCCCAAAGCAGAGGATCAGACTCTCCTCTAACACAACAAGTCTGACCATGTGATATGCTGCTCTTCTGACACTTTTCCTGCACTGCCTTGTGGAGGAGGACAGCCTTTTATCTCAGGCAAGAGGCGATGGTTTGGAAGAAGCTGATGATCAGCTTTGGTTTTGCATGGAGGGGAATGAGTTGCAAATTACCTGCTGTCAGTAGAAGGCTGGAGCCACAGCAGAAGGCAGAGTCCTGTGGCTAGGCAGGGTGCTGGGCTGGAAACAAAATGCATGTTAAAAGGGAAATAGAGTACTTCAAGGGTACTGAGCCTTTTGAAGCAGAAAAAATATTGCAGAAGAGATGTCTGCATAAGTAACATCTTTATAAACATGGATATACAGAGATGAGGAATTGCTCCTAGTGCTCTAAAGAGATGAAGATTTACTGCTTTAAGTAGAAGGGGGAAAAGAGATGCCAGGCTGTGTCCCCACCTTGCAGGAAAAGTATTCCTGCTTTGGAGTTTTGATGAATAGCTGTATGGAAGGCTGAGTAGGCTTTGCTTGCTCTCAAAGACAAAGGTAGACTCTGAGCTCACTTACAACAGAGCAGGATTGAGCTCTGCTTGCTGTGAGAGAGCAGTGGGGTGAGTTTGTCCCTCCCTGTGCTCCGGTGCTGCTACAGTGACCTGTAGTCAGCGTCTGCAGCAATTGCCCGAGAGGGATGAGCTGACATCAAACACAAAATCCATCTTGTGAGGCCAGCACCTTCCACTGGGCTCCCACCACCGAGTCACATGGCTCTGGCAAGCACTGCCTGGCACAAACACACACGGACATCACAAGCTTTACAACATTAGCGCTCCAAGGCGTGAAGCTTTCTCTGCATTTAGAAATTTCCATGAAATTAATCTGCAAACAACTAGCTTTCAACCTAATGCCTCCCGAGGGTTCGGAGAGGGGTTATTTGTTTGAGGTTTTGTTGTTGATTGTTGTCAGACTTACACTGCATGCCAAGCTCCTGGTGATTTTACCTGCCTGTAAGAAGACATTGCAAATGCTGGAGATACAGTTCTCCCTGCAAGAGACCGGTGCCTCCAAGTCGCATCCCCCATCATCTCTGAAAGCCCACAGTCTGTACAGAGAGCATCCCGGACACACTGGTGATCAAAACTACGTCAACTGTGACAAAATTAAAGTCTTTGAAGATTAAGCAGGGAAAAAAAAAGTCTTTGAAACAGATATTGAAAAGTTACGTTGTCTTTTCACTTATCTCACTTTAAAGCTTCTGACACTGGTCTCTCAGAACAGAACTGACCAGGGGTTTCTTTATCATGCATGAAATTATTTTATTTCATCCTAGTGGAGGAAATGACATGAAAATCATGCATAAAATAGTCAAGTTTTAAGTCTGATGGGAAAAAAAGGCAAACAGAATGATTGATGCTGAGCTCAGAAATAGTATCCTTCCTTACCAACTGACCATCCCAAACCGTGTCTCTGTGTAGAGCTATTAATTAAAAATACATCAAACTCCACTCAATTTGCAGACATCAGAGAGTTTTCAAGTGGAAAAGATTAACCCATCCCTTCCTCTCATGCCACTTACAGAAACCACACAGTGCACAGAGAGTCCCAAACAAAAAACAGGATCTTATTTTGCACTGAGAAAAGTTGCACAGCTCTTCTCCAGTCAGTCAAGCTGTTAGTAATTACTAGATGAGTGTGGTAGCATTTTGTACACCTTATAAAATTTCATGAATCACATTACACAAGAGCTCAATTCCCATTATTAACAAAATTAACAACTCACATCAACAGATTTTTTTCTTAAAGACTGATGGTTAAGGCAGATTTTTAAGATGCTGCAAATGAAAACATCTCTTCCACTTGTGAGGGGGCAGGGATTGTGTTTCTGATGAAAAGCACATTTATGTTCCAGGCAGAGGGGTATGTGTGTGTGTATATATATATATATGCACCCACACACAGTCTACCTTTCAGAGAGACTACTGGCTACCTACATCTCTCAAGTATGCTGCTTCCCATTATTTTCAGAAGGAATAGAGGAAACAAAGGACTTGCCTTTTCCCTCCTAAAAGCAGAGGTGCTGTTGAACAATTTACCCTCCCAGTGTCCCCTGTGAATACTCCAGCCTCAGCAGAAAACAGAGAGCTGCTGTCTGGCTGCTTCACTTGTGACACAGTGCCTTGAAGCCGTGTGCAGGGATTGAGGCACCTTTACTTCAGTTTAGGACGGGCTCCTTGTTTGGAAACCCGGAGCCTGGAGTTTGTGTGAGCAAGCACTGTCTGACGGAGCTGTTCCAACCACAGCCAGAGTGGAATGTGCGTGCTGTACTCCGTGTGCTGACATCTCCAGAGCATCAGAATAACTTCTCTCAGCCGCAGGTTTGTGTCAGATGTGGAGGGCTTGCACTCCCAGCCTGTGGGGCTTACTCTGAGCCACTCTCAGTTTTGCCATCTATAAAAAACACTCTCCCCTGTCTCATAGTTAAAGCAAATTAACAAAACAAAATCAATAATCAAAGTACCACTGTAATACGTAACTTTCTGCAGCTCCCCTGCTGCAGTGGCCGTGCTCTGGCATGCTGGGGTTTGTATTTACCAGGGGCTGTGAGCACACCTCCTCCAAGTTACTGAAGCTCAGCTGATGAGCAGCCATAATTCAGTTAAACAAGAGGAACTTTTGCTTTGATCGTGTGCCTGTGCTCTAAACCACGTGCCTTGCTGTGTGCTGGAGACTGTTGAGGAAAGCTGGCAGAGATGCATAAATCAGCAGCTGAACCTTTGCTCAAGGGGCCACTGCATGGAGCTCAAGTTCCTTCACTCCCAGGACAGATACAGGGGAATGTGCACCTTTCTTGGAGACGCTGCTCTTGCTAATGAATCTGCAAAGTAAATTGGCATCTCTGAGCAGCCATCACATCTGCACCTGGTACCTGAGGTCCAGGAACCTTTAGGGGCTGTTTGGGGACTAAGTTAAGAGCACTGCAGCAGCAGACAGGGAGCCAGGGGCCAGATGTGAATACCTTGTGCTAAGCATGCAGTACTCAACATGCCTGTGCTGCTCTAAGCATCATCCATTTATCTGTTTGCTAACACAAGATGGTTCACCTTTTATACTTATCTTTATCAGAAACATGCAAGAGTGATTAGAAACATAGCAGCAATTGCCTCCCTGACCCCACATATTTTGCCCCCCTTTTTTTTTCACCAGAGGAGTCAATGGTTTATTAGGACAGCCATTCTTGTTTCAGCTCTTGCATCCCTTATATATACAGATATCCTAGATGGATATGCAACTCCTCCTGGTGGCTTCTTTCCTTCTTACTTTCAGTTTATCCAGTCACCCTCCTCCTGCAATCCCATCCTGTGGTTCCAGTTCCAGAGCATTGTCCCAGTGGAGGGGCTTTGCCTTTTTTTGCTGCCTAAGTGTCAAATCACAGGAACACATAAGGTTTATAGAGCTCAGAAATAATTCCATGGGGAGTATAACATCTTGGGCAGTGCCAGCTGGTGCAATTTGCTGCAGTGGGAAGTGCCTTCAGGCCTTGGTGTTGTCAGTCTTTGCTGGCTACAATGTGATGCTCTGAATGCAGTGAACACTGGAGGTCCCTGGGCCCACTGCTCAGCAATAAACTTCCCCATTTTCTGGGAACCTTGACAATTCTAATGGGAAGAACTGTGAGTTGTGTCACTGCTCTGAGCAGCTTATGGGCCAAGCTGAACCGTGCTTCACCAGCAGATACCTAACTGTCCCAGATCCTCTCCTCCAGCAGCCACCGCACACTCGAGAAGCTGCCGCACATTACCAGCCTGGGTGGCCGTGTCTGGTATTGAGCCTTCTAAACCAACCTGCACCACAGCCAGGATTTAACATGGCTCTGCTCCCCCTTCCTGCTGCTTGGTACCAGGACAGACCCCAGGACCCCTAGATAAAAATAATACTCCGCCTTGTCCTTAGCTCAGCAGCGTTGGGCAGACTCACAAGATAGTGTTTACAGATTCCTCCTGTTGCCTTCCAAGTTAAGGTGCCTTATTTCCACAGAGATATCCCTGCAGGTAGCCACTGTGTTTGTGTTCCATACAGAGAAAAAGAAACATTACAGGTTCTTTATGTCACTCCATATAGAGAGTGAACTCTAACACCAGTTCAACACCATCTTCAGCTGATCTTTCTTTCCTGTTGACACAGGTGCTGCTGCTAGAAGGACTGAAGGTAAAAACCATGTACCAAACTATCCCGTATTCCCTGAGAGCAGTGCCTTAAAAATCAAGTTGCCAATTCTAGCTTACAATGGCAGCAGTAATTGCATGGAAAGAGAAGAGTCGTCATCACCATGATTTTTTAAGGCAGCTGGCCCAGAGCTGCAGTCCTGCCCCTGTACTCAGCACCCTGCATGCCATGGCACACAGGCAGAGGTAACCCCTTCCTTTGCCGGTCTGGTGGATCCAGCACTGCTGGTTCTCTGTGCCTGTCCTGGCTGTATGATGCCTCTAACCCAACAGCCTCACACTGTCCCCAAGCTCATATCTACCCCAGGAGTTCGGGAGTGGGGTCTAGCCCCAAGAGTATCCCTCAAGGGTGCCCTGAGAGAGAAGAGATGGAGAAGAGTGGGACATACCATCTCCATTCCTATGGTCCCTCATTGTACTGCTCGCAGTCCTTGTGTGCACCCTGCTTGTAGCTCCTGCTGCAGGGCTGCAGCTTCATTTGGAGAAGAGTTCATCACCAGTTCAACCTAAACCCAGCAGTTTTAAAAGCATTACCCAAACCGACATTCAAACAATCATAATTCCTGTCATCAAAGTGAAAGGGTTTGAACTTGAAAGCAGTTCAAATAGTAAGTGTAAAACTCACTTTGAATTAACCTGAGAACCTTGAACTGCAAGCTTGAAATGCACTGTCCCAAACGCCTGTAGGAGTAACTGCAATTATCTAGCCCATGGAAAACAGAGAAGAAACAACCCTCTGTCTCTCTAAGGAAAGATCTGAAGTACAGGCATAAGGCTGTTACATATATATATATAGCACTTCCCAGACTGCTGTTTCGGCTGTTTGAATCCCATAGTGAGGATACTAAATCTATTCACTATGGTCCTTGTGCACCTTGTGAGAGACCTGTGGCCCAGGCAAGTCAGAGGAGCAAGTGTCCCCCAGCAGGGCACCACTCACATGCTGCCAGTACATGGGCAGGGGTCAGCGTGGCTGGGGACTGATGCGGGGAGACTTTCTGCTCCTGTATTTAACACCAGCCGCTTTTGAACTGCTCCAGGCACAGCCAACAAGTAACACAACAGCCCTCCCTCAGCTGCCAGAGGTGCTGTTTTGCACATTGAGTAATGGCACCTTGTGTCTGTCTCGGTTATTACGAATTCACGGGCGGTATTTAATTAATTATCACAAACATCTGTTTGCACTAACATTTATGACTCCAGGCAGATCGCACACAATCTGAATTCTATCTGCATGGGAATCTTGATGTCAATCTTGATGTCTGAACTGACTGCTCCCTGTCTTTGCTGTAACACATCTGACAGCAGCAAACGAGGAGCACGTCAGCGCTGCCGTGCCAGACAGTGACGGCCAGGAGTGGCACTGACATTAAACCAACCAGACTTGGCACGGCCATCAGCCTGGTCCTCCTGACAGACAGCCAGGCAGGAGAAGGCTGCCATCATCAATACTTGCATTGCCATGGCAAAGCTGTCCCCAGTCCCTGAGCTGATGTGTCACCCCAGAGATCAGCTCCAGAGTATGCTCTCCCCGTGAGAAGGTGAGTCCATATACACCTATGAGTCTCTCTTGAGACCGACAGTGTGTGTGAGCAGCACATTCTCTTGAGAGCAAGTTTATCTGCCTGAACGCTTGCTCATATCACACCTTCCCCAGTCAAGGAGTGCTACCACAGGAATTTCACGTTACATTTAATCTGGTGCAACTGTAGGTTCTGTCAAAGTCAGCAGTTTGCATTCCCTCCAGCAGTTTGTCCCTGCTCCGGGTTCATGTCCCCTTGCTTGGTGAAATTTGATGATTGGGCTGATCAGAAGGAAAAGGTTTGAGGTTTTGTGGGGTTTTTTTAGTGAGTTAGTTTTCCATCAAGTTTGGCCAAACACTTCTGCAAGATCCAGTGCAAAAGGGGCAGCAGGAACGCAAAGCCAGAAGTGGGGCTGGGAGCGCTTCTGACAGCAGCTGCCATGAAATAGGCTTAGATGTAACACAAGACTATACCTTAAAGGGACTAAGGATGTTTATATAATCTGAAAGCCAGAAGCAATGCTGAGGAAGAGAGTGAAAACTGGAGATAAGCAGGGAAAGGCATGCAAAATAGCAGAGAGATCCATTAATACACTCCGATTCCAGGCAATAGATCTGATTCTCCTTTTGCTCATATGGAGCAAAACCCACCTGCTTCATTTGCATTGCTTCAGACTAATGCCAAACTCATTTAGGATTTGTTCAAATTCCCACAGCCTACCTGAAAAGTGGGCTGTTAGTCACGTCCCACTGCTGGGTTTCAGTGATTCGTGTGCTTGGGTGAGACCAAACTCTTACAACCAGGCAAAATTTGAAAGGCAGACCATGTGCAAAGGCTGGCTTCTCATGATGGGTGTAGGTGAGTTTCAAAATGATTCTGTATTAAGTTATTTGCTCCTCTGAGGTCACCAGATCTTTGATGGCAACTCCCCTTTAGACTGCCTTTAAGCAATTATGTGGGGATTTTTTAACTAGAAGCAGAAATCTCTTGGATTCTTTTTGACACCTGATTTCCATTGTCACCCAGAGAATAACAGGCTCTAACTTCCAATCTTGTACTGTTCATCTTTTAAACTAAAAACTGGTGAAATCATCTGTTAATAGAGGCAGAAACATTTGCATGCTAATTTGCTTCTGAATGATTAAAAAAAAAGATGTTATTGACATCTTGGAGAAATAACTATTTAAGAAGTCTACCCAATTTAATATTTTTATTATTGTTTGCTATTTATAGAACAACACAGATGTCCCTGCTGTTTAAGAGGGACACTCATCAGTTATGTAGCACTTTACATTCTAAAGACCCATAGAAACATTAACTGTCTACTCCTACTGAAATCCCTGTTTGGAAGATGGATATTGTTCTCTTTCCTCTGTGGATGGGGACATTTCAGTGCCACATCTCTGTGTCTTTCCCAAGACCACAAAGCAAGAGGCAAAAGCAGGCTGGCAAGGGGCTACCTCATGCTCGGGGCCAGCTCTGGCCATGCTGGATGGCTTTCCTCAGCAAGCAGACAGCCTCACGTTTTAGAAGAGCACTACAGATTCCTGGTCTGCTGACAATTTCCATGGGCCTTCCTGCCTCTCCATTTGTTCATGAATATAAAGCAATCCTCCCAAAAAACCTACAGTGCCCTTTGTATCTGTATGTGGTATATACTTATGTGCAGCAAATGGTGTGATGCTGTGTAATGCAACTCCTCTAGACATAAAGAGCAACCCAATCTTTGTAACTGCAGCATTAGAGACTCCAAGTATGGACAGTGTGGAAGCACACCTGAGCATCTCATACCTGACTCAACTGCTAGGAAACAGTCTTATCCTTCACAAGTGTAATTACCACCTACAGCAATGCAAAATATCTTCCATGCGATCATGTCCTCAGAGCAAGATTCCGAGCCAACCTCCAGCTGGCAGTTTCACATCTAGCCCATGCATCACCTAAAACCTGGGGACTGCTTTTGCTCCAGCCTCGGCTTCCAGGCTTGATCCTGCTGCTGCCTGCACAGGAAGCTCACTTCACAGAACAGCAAGAAATACATGGTGTTTTTACTTGTTTATTTTCGGGCCTTAAACTGGGCAAGACAAAACTATGGTGCCTCCCTCCTAGAATTGCTGCCTTGTCTATTAAATCAACAGAAAATGGCTTCTCATTTCATATAGGCACTACTATCTTGAATTTCCCAGCTGTCATCTGACAGATATGAGCACTGGGAGAGAAAAATAAAACAAGCATAGTGTATAAACAACCCTAGGGACTAAATTTTGCAGACTCTGAACATCAATGATGTGCAATTCTTTGTTTGCTGAGGTGAGCAAGTACACAGAGAGAAATGTAGACAACAATTATGTTAAAAGACTGCACAGTGCTTGAGCTTTAAGTATCTCAAAAGGACAAAACCTAAGTGCAAGGTGCTCTGAAATGTAAAGCGATATTTTCAGCTGTTTCTTTAATAGGGAGAGGTGAAGGTTATAAAGGCGGCAGGCGGCTGGTGTGAGTAACAGTAGGTAATCTGAGAGTGCTTGTCTTGGAAGAACTGTAGACATCCCTGGGATGTCACCACAGACCTCAGCTAGAGACCCTGGAGGGATGAAACAGAAGAATTGTTCCCAGAATTTCTGATTAAAAAGCTAAAAAAGAAGAAACTAATGAGTTTTATTCCACACAGTATTTCTATTAAAACCCAGTGGGATGTTGTAACACAAAGAGATGTATAAAAGACGAGGCACGCTCTCAATGGCTGCTACTGCAGGTGTGTCAGTTTTGCTTTGGAAGGAAAGTTCTCGTCTTCGGAGGGGCCACATTCTCTGCAATGGCAGCTCTTTAAAAAAAAAAAATTGCCTCCCCTGGCAAAATCTCTAAAGCTCACAGCAATACTGGGCCTCAGATGTAGGTCTCTCCTCTCTGAGACAGACAACACAACACTTCATAAAAGAAGATCTCAACATCTGGTTATTTGTCATTTTTTGAGGGAAATGTCTATCACCTAATTTCTCACCAGCATCCTCCACTCTTTCAGATTTCTTCAAATTATTAGACAGATGTCCTCCTTCCCCCCCAAATTCGTTCTCTTTTAAGGCTTATTTTGAATAACCGACAGAAAACTCCCCACCAGTCCCAAAGATCTCAGTTCATTCTGCCACAGGCCCTTTTCCCGACCTATGTGTGAGTTAAAGAGCTAAATATAAAGCACACAAGCAAAACAATCACAAAAGCTTTAAGCAGCAGAATAGTTCAAATAATCTCTTTAGCATAAATAAGATTTTTCAAATGTCAATTTGCAACACCTCTGAGGAAAAAGTACTCTACATTTAGTTTATAATGGCACCAGAGTAGTTACAGTAACGGTGTGTACCCACAGGAGTGACACTGGTGTGACATTAACCCTTCCAGCAAGGAAACCCAACCTGGGATGCCAAGACAGCGTCACAGGGGATGTGGCAAGTGAAAACACAACAAAAACATCTTTCTGACCTTAAAATCAATTACAAAATTTACCTTACAGTTCCATTTAAATGACAGCTGTTTACTGGCGGGGGCACAAGCTGGTGAAGCTGGTTTACCCCAGAAGGGCTCTGGTCCTGCAGTGCTACTCCTGGGACTGGCATGGACATGGTGGGGAGGGCTGGTGAACCAGCTCCAGAGGAACTGCTCTGGGCTCCTTCACAGCCCACCCCTGGGCCAGAGCTTGCAGATAGCAGGCAGTCCTTAACAGGACTTGCAGACAAAAAAGCCACAAATCCTTTGTTTTTCCAAAAACCCTGAATTCTTACATTTTTATTATTTGCTCATCCCCTGCAAGTTCAAAATCTTTACCTACCTTCAGAATTAAAAACATTTAACAAAATGAGAAACTCACTTCCTATTGAAATGCTGGTATTTCAAGCCAGTGGTAAATAATACATAGGGTAATAAAAATAATAGCCAGGTCTCTTAAAGAGCTTGAGGTGGTGGACCAGCTTTGTGCACGGAGCCTTCCTTACTTAAGAGGACAGCACTGTCCTTCAGCTTTCCCAATCAGACCCTGGAAAACCTGTTAGAACTACAGCTTGCCTCTAGCCCTTCACTTCCAGCAATTCTTGACCTCAGGTCTCACTGATCCCTACAGCAGGTCTGTTAAACAGAATAAAATGCTCAAAAATTAACAATCAGAAGAAAGGCAGAAACCTCTTTATTCAAATAATATAAAGATTTACACTCCATTAAGCCTTTTCTAATCCCCACATGGAAAATATGAAATATTCTGCACTACTTACACCAACAAAATCTTTGGTGGCAGACAGAAGGGGCATATGTTTAATGAGTAGAAAGGATAGACCAATATTTTAAAGACAAATTGAGGCAACAAGGGCTACAGAGCAATCAGATCTATTTAAGGATCAGCTTGGGAGTTTTTACAACTACAAACAGAAATAAGATTTTGCTGAAAGCATGCTATAAATGTAGAGCTACAGCAGACAGGGAGACATTTTTGCTGCATTTATAAAGACATCAAAATATGGAGGATAACTCCAGAAATAAGCTTTAGTTCTCAAAGAAAATTTATAAGCAGGTGGAAAAAGTTTCACAAACACTGAATTCAAAGGGTTTGGGGTCTTCCCATCTGCTGTGTAACAACAATGCTGCTTTCCCTATGTTGAGGTTATAAAAGTATACTTCCTAAATAGAGTGGGAGTCATATTTCCTTGACAGTCACCCATAAAGTACCACAGGTAGAAAAATTTGTCTGAATTCTGTTCGCTTGATATTTAAACACTGCCAGAAGCAGTGGCACTTAGCAGGTATAACGAGTGCAAATTTTCATGGAGAGTTCAGTTCTAAAAACCAAATAAACAAAAGGTTTTAAAGTTCTCTGCAGCAGGCAGCTTGCTTGGTGCCCTGCAGGTCTCCCTGCGAACCCCGACTTCTGCTTCAGTCCTTTCACCCAGTCACCCTGCAAACCCACGACCCCTCCAGCGTGCCCTGCAGCACACACTGCCAGTGCTGACATAAAACTAAACGGGATTGCCAGTAAATTAAATAACCATTTAATTTAAAGCAAAACAGAACACAAATACAAAAGCCTCCCAACAGCAGTAACATGCTGTAGAGAGAGGCCCAACACCATGGTCTGATCGGCTCCCAAAGTCAAGCTTGCGTCACGACAACTTCTGCTCAAGAAGCTCAGAATCAGGCCCAACACCTAGGTTAAGTAATACAGTTTAGGTCCAATATGAAATGATTTATAGCCTAAGACTTGGCACATATGAAAACTGCTGACCAACCAGTGCCTTTCAGAAGGCATGCCCTGAATAACGATGCGTTGCAGCCTTCAGCCATCTCTCGTGCACTAGCCTCCCAGAGAACTTGAAGGTTTCTCTCCTCCCCCTTATCACAGACATCATCTGAACCAGATTAAAACGTGTCCTCTAGCAACACATTAGACTGTTGAAGCAACAATAAAAAGCCATAAGCTGGAACTCCAGACACAAAAGATATCATTTTCTAAGCGCCATGTGTGTTGCCACTGGTTTTTACTCATGCTCTAAAAAACACAGTAAGAAAATACTAAGGTGATCGTAAGAAACCATGAAGGCAAAGAAATTCACAGGCAAGGACAGAATAAAGCGTTATTTCCTCCACTATCTTGGCACAAATGTGTGCAGGAAAAAGCTGTCAAATAGCACCTCTTGGTGACTGGGTACTGAGGGAGACAATACACCAAAACCTGTTCCAGCCCCCACCATGATTTCTCATTCTCCTCCCTCCCATGGCTTTAACTGTTTTTAATGTGATTTCAATGCAATGTGTGTTGCATGAATAAAACAGTGCAATGGAGGCACGGGCTGAAATCTTTCCTAAATTTCAATGGATTAGGAAAAAATACTTCCTCGGTGGTTTGCAACGTGCAGAATTTAGACACGTCTGCTTTTCTCTATAAAAGGACATTGTATTGATGCTAAGAGTTTTACAGACAGCTCCTCTTGTCATTGTAGAGATCTGACCTTGGTATCTGAGACTTCCCTATATTCTTTATTTCAGGAAATAAACTGCTTCCTTCCACACTAGAAATTGATTCCTTTAACTGCCACATACCCCAGCAAAGAGCAAAGCCCCTCCTCATTCCCAGTAAATGCTCCGGCAGCTGCCGAGCTCAGTCTCTGACAGGCACAGGTCTCAGAAGGCTGTGCCCCAGCAAACAGCCAAGGACAGGAGCAAACGGCCTTCAGCCAAGATTTCCAGCTGTATCTCGGAACTTCTTCAGCATAAGAAAAGAAAGGAGCGCGGCAATACAGGAGGTGAGGTGGGTGAGAAGGATGTTTCAGTCCTCCCACCTCTAGTTTTCAATTATTTGACCCAAAGCGTGCCACAGCAGGACAGCAGTGCTGCCAGAGTCATCCCCAGGGGCACGTAAGGTTGGGGGCCAGTACCCTCCCCCAGCACACGGTAAGCATGTGCACTGCAACCCAAACCCCATGGCTGCACACGGCCACCAAAACATCACAGCCCTTGCCAGGCCCCAAATGGGTTTATTTTGCATTTGCCTTGATGAAGGGAGGGAGAAGTCAAGAGGCGTACAAGATGTCACCGTCTAGGAGAGATAGTAGATGACAGCGGTAGGTCAGAAATCTGTCCCCGTGAAAGGACAGCTGAGGCCACTGGTGACTGTAAGCTGCAATGTGGTGCCCCCCAGAGAAAGTCACTCTGGTGCTAGACAAGGCAGCTTTGCCGTAGAAAGTGAACCAGCTACAGAGCAGCTTGCTAAGAGCCGCCCTCGCTATTTCTGATTCACACCCTGCCACGCTGCGCAGAAACGCCTTTGCTAGCTGCAGCCTCTTCCCTCCTTCAATTCCTTCTTCCTAGTCAAGAGCTGGGACGGGAGCCAGCAGGCTTTCAACTCTGTATGCTTCACAGTTAGTCACTTCTCAAGTCACAGCCCCCCCTGGCCCGGTCCGTTTGCGCACGGTGTGCGGCATCGCCCCCGCACACGGGTGTGAGTCCGTTAGCCGCCCAGCTTGCACCCTGTTAACTGCTGCCACTCATTAGAGGTCATTAGCAAAATGCCTACACCACAGAAGCGTTCGCCCACAGCTCACAAAAGCTCTCGCTCGAGTTTAGATAAGGTTGTGTGAAGAAAAAGCTAAGGGTGCCATTATAACACTTACCAATCTGTAGTGTATTTTTGGAAGGAGAATCTATATTGGGGCCAGGCTCTGCCGTGGGAGCGCAGCTGAGAAGTTTGCACACAGCATCATCTCCAGCGCTCGCTGCCTCGCCAAACACTATGTCCAACTGGGGGAAAATTCACGAGTGAAATGTAGGGTGATGTAATAGCTCTAAGTGGAGGCACAGGAATACCGGCAGTGTAACTTATTTAATATTTATGTTAGGTTGCACTCAGAAGTTTTGAAGAAAATAAAGGTCTTGTTATGCTAAATGGCTGTGATAGAAAAGACACAGTTTTATCCCCATGAGATCTTCTGTACTGAGGAGCTGAACATGAGATGTATGTCATAGAAAGCAACCAGCAGGAAGATGTGAAGTGTTCCTTACATTTGCATTTTTCTCGGTTCACCTTTCAGCCACTGTGAATTTTACAACCTGAGCTTCCTGCATGGGAACTCTTCTAAAAACTTCGAGAAGAACCTACACGTGCCATCAAGAGGCAGCAGCCTCAGGGGCTTCAACAAATCTGAAAGTGCTGGCAAACAAGCAGGGACGAACGAGCATGAGAAGACCAAAGCGATCCAGCCAATAACTTATAGCAGATTTTCGTCAAGAGCTACAGTTAAGATAACTTCAAATGTGAGTATCGACTGTGTAGGGACATATTTACAATTTTACAAAAGTTCATTAACCTTCCCAAGATGCCCCAGATGTTTTAGTTTCAATTCACTTTCAGTTTTGGACCAGAGGTGCAGATTTTTTGCTCTTTCCCCCAGCGATGTTTCCACAGACTTACTTATACTGTTCCTTAGGAAAAAAAGGTTGAGATGTGTTTCTGAGCCTCTCTGCCGGTCATGTGTAAATCATAAATACTCTAGGTCATGTCTAACTACAGAACTGCATCTACATTTAAGACATGACTAAACTATCTGTACTTCTCAATCTTTGCTGTACTAATTCTTTCTTCTTTGAACAACTGAACCAAGAATCCATTACTCACTGAGGCATTTTTAGCAGCCTTTAAGGATCAATAACAGGTTTGACTCTTTAGACTTGGCTGGGACAACAGGGACAGGCACAGATAACCAGAACTTTGTTGTGCCAGCACAGCTAAGCCTTCCAAAGAGAAGTAACTTTGCACAATACAAGAAGATACTTGTTCCATGGCATCAACATTCTTTAATTTTTGTCTTCTTCCAGGAGAAGAGCCTGGACACAAAGGGCCAAAACAAAATGCTGAAGAAGCAGTATGTCCAAAGAGACCTGCTGTGGACAAACCCTGCACTCCACAGCCACACCATGCAACCTGAGCAAGGCTCAGTCATCGCCTTTGCTACCAATCAAAGGCCAAGGAAGGCATAACCCCCCACACAGCTGAGTTCTGCAATGCACACAGATATTGCAGGCCACCTTTACGGGTCTCTGTTGTGCTTTAGCATATGAACAGACCAATCTCCTTGCCAGCACCTCAGCTTATCTTTTACATGGTGAACTTCTATTATTTCTTGTAGATTACATCACTCTCTCAGACACTTGTCTGCTCTCAGAAGCTTCTGAAGTTACTTGTTCTGGCTTTCACTTTTACTTGCTGAAGTGCAATCTAGAAAGCCCTACTTAACTTCTCCCACTTGCGCATCTTAACGTGAAGAGACTACCCAGGCAGAAGCAGAGGCTGGGTGAGGAGCCAGTTTCTAGAGCACAGCAAACCTCTGTGGTGTTACATTATAATTTAAATATAGATCTCCTGCAGTTTCTTAGCAAAGTTAGTGCTTGCTGCGACACGAGTGACAGCAGTTCCCTCCCCAAACAAATGGCTTTAGTAACACCCTGGTAGCAGCCAGGCTGTTAAAAACAGACCCATTAGCCACTCGTTTGTCAGCCCTGCAGTGCCTGGCTTTAGTGGTGGTAGCAGCAAATGGAAGAGCACGATGATATTTGTTTTCTACAGCTGAGAACTTTGATAAACAGAGGCAGGCAGCAAAGGCCAGTCGATTTATATTTCTTCCAGTACATATTCTTAAGAATGGCAGTCACCATTATGGAAGCTATCAAAAAACTAGCTCTGACCTTAAATAAGTGTGCTCCCATGTCAGGCAGTTCCAGGAAGGAGAATTTATGAGGCAGATGCTAAATTCAGGGAAGGAAGAAAAGTTGGGTTACTCTTGCTAGAGATGCAGTCCAAGCTCACAGCACAGCCTCTGTTATTCAGCCACTTGGTTTAATTCTTTGTGCCCCTTTAGGATAATAACTTAAACACCCTTAACGTTTGGGTGAGACCAGCTTTGGTCTACTCAGTATGACCATCTAAACAACAGCATGCAAATTCCCAGGGCTCCAGGTGGCTACGTGCACAGAAGGCAAGCTTAGTCATATGTGCTTTATGTAAAGAGCAGAGAGGAATATAATTAATTCTGTGACTTTACAGACAAGAAAAAGTGTTGGAGAAGCAATTCTTACAGTGCAGGTTGCCCACCTTTTGCATATGCTTTCCTCACTGAAAATTCTGCATAATTACAGAAAATATTTCATATCTCCTTTGGTATTTCAGAGGATAAAAGCATTCATTAACAATTTGCTTTGCCTAAGTACACCATCCTTTTGCAAAAACAGAATCCCAGCCATAGCACAAAGTGTTGGTTGTCTTATTTTTCTCCTTGCTTTAACAGTGCTTTGCAGAAAATGTTTATTCTGATGAAGCCAGCTGAAAACTACATTGCTCAAATTTCTTCTATATATTAATTTGGAAAAAAAAAAAATCATTAAATTAGTTGTCCCTCCCTTCAGCTCTGTTGCATTTTGTTTTATTTATTACATGGACTTATTTTAAGTTAATTTGCAAACAAAGTGGTATTAACTTAAGACCGAATTAATCACTTTCCTTGCAAGAAAATAACAACAAATGCAAACTCATTACAAAAGCAGAAGGAAAAAAAAAAAAAAAAGAACTGACACTTTCTTCCCCTTATGAGAATGATAGTTGGATAAAAAAGGTACTTTCTTATGCAGCCCAGTCAACCAGGCACTGCTGCATTACCTAAACACACCACTCCAAAGACCTTTTTCTACGGTGGGACAGCGTGTCATGCTGGCAGCTTACCATGCCACCTATTGCTTTGCCCAAAGAAATACCGGATTATTACTGATTTCCTCAGATACTGTTCCTCCCACTGCTACTTAGCACTCTGCACTTGCAGCGTGCTCCTCGTGCCTGGCCGTGTCCCCTGGGGAGCTGGTGGGGCTGCGGCCACGCTCCGGCAGGAGAGGCCGGTCTGGCTGTGCCCTCCCTAACAGCTCGCTTGTCCAGGACGGAGCAGCCTTTTCCCTACATACAGCTGTTCTTAGATTTTCATCCTAGGAAGGACTGCTTGGGGGGGAAAGCCATCAGGGAAAAAGCCATATTTACCTTCATTCTGCACAGAGCCAGGAGAAACATTTGGATCTTGAAAAATGAGAAAATGGCAAAGACAGAAGTAGCATCAGTTGTAGGAGGAAGGAATGAAAGGGAAAAGGGGCAATGTTTTTCAAGCATTTCCCTTGTAGCTTGATTAACTTAAAAGCAATTTAAAATACAAGTCAGTTCTATACAGAGCACAGGCACAGCAGCACCTCCTTCATATCGCTTCCCCCGTCGGGCAGGGGGAATCGCTCCCTGCCCCGTGCCAGCTACCAGTTCTCTTCTTGTCTGCTCACACTGCTTCTGCTGCCCCCTCTCCTGTCTTTGTGAAGCATCCTGGAATCCAGCCCAGCTTGTTCAAGCTCCCAACACATCCTGAATTTTTATTCACTCTCATTTGAAGTCATCTATCTCTTCTTTAAACCAAGTCACAGGAAGAATGAGCCAATTTATTATTAATATAAACCAAACCAAGTCTGCAGAGAAAGCCCGGTCTGTCCGCTCTCAGCACATCACAGCATGTCCAGCTTGGTGGGAATACTGACATGAAGGGGTACAGGCAAGTCAACCAGGGGAACAAAACTCACTGAACAGTGATAGTCCACTTTGGAAAGACACTACAAGCATGGCATATATCCATGGGCAATTAGATGACCCAGGGAATATATCAATTTGGCCTTCAAGTCAATGAAAAACTAAAGAGCCCTCTGGCTGGCCACCACTGGTCTACCGTGTCCCCTTGCACTCAGTCAGCTACAGAAGAACTTAGTAACAGCTCATCAAGAGCAGGTCTGAAAGGCAGTGTGCCCAAAAACTTGAGTGGGAATGTTCCCTGTCACCATGGACTGACCGTACATCTGCTGCAAACCTGCCTACTCTTCTGGCTTGGGATTGCTCCCTCCACCCCGGGAGCAGTGTGTATAATCAAGCAAAGTGGGACCTGGGTTATACAGAGTCTGGAGTTGCAGTGAAGCTGCTGGGGCAGGATGTGGCCTGTAGAGCTCTGTAGCCCTCCGGGACAGGAGACCTAGTCACTAAAGTCTCCCAACCCAGCCCTTCCTCTCTCGCATGCAACTTTTCTCTCAGGCCTTACCTTGCTTCAACCATCCTTATAACTGAAGTGACTTTGATTTTGATGGGCTTTGCTTCTGAGTCACCCTAACATAACATCTTCGTTCACGGTCATCACTGACAGTCAAACCTCCTTGGCACCAGTATCGATACTAAGGGTACATGAATTGTGCCTGGCCTCCAGAAGGACATCATGCCCCTGATCACAACCTTTTGTGACCACCAAGAATCTTCTAGGTCAGACACCAGAGTACTGCAAGGGGTCTGAAAATGAACAGAGACTTCACTGAACATTGTGGCTGGCTGCATATATCTTCTGCCAAGTAATAATTAAGCTACTTTTACCCTTTCATACAACTGCTTTCATCTCGTCCCTGAATCTCGTCTTTCACAGCCTGTGCACTTTGCAGTGATGCTTGTATTCTATTTTCCAGCACTCTTATTAGGCACTGTTCTCCATCCCACTGACAACCTGCCAAGCTAATAAGAATGAAGAAAGTGTGAAAGTGAATGAGTATAAAATCGCATGACAGGTTTCCCTTTGCTCTCCTCATCCTCTCCTAGCACAAATTCCTAAGTAAAATACAAACCCCAACTAATTAAGCTGCTCTCAGGACTTGGTAATCAGCACTTGTTCTAGCAGACAGCATCCCTGAGCCTCTCAGCATCACTGGGACCTGAGGGGTGGGCACCACGCTGGAGCCAGCTGTGGCAGCGGTGTCACCAAGGGGCCAGCACTCGATTTCTGTTCCTCACAGATTCAGGTACAGATCCAGGCTGGTGGCCAGGCATAGTCTTCTACGAAGGAACAGGGAAAGCTTCAAACTCCCTCCAAGCCCTCTGGTGCCATCTAGAGAACCCAGGTCTGCAGCTCTGAGTGATTTCTCACAGAGCTCCTGCTGCCAGCCAACTCCTCCTGGAAGGCACCACGGGTTCAGGAGGATTTCAAAGACTGCTGGTTGGAAACAACTGATCTCACCTTGGAGGAGACTTGTATTATGCCAGAGGTGGAGACAGAAGCTGTAGTCTATCCCTCCATTTCCCTGCTTCTTCTTTCTTGGGGAGAGTCACGGGATGCATCTGGCCTGGGCTGGCAGCGTGCTCTGCAGCCAAGCACCCAGGGCAGTGGAAAAGCACATCTTTTAAGAGTAAAGGTGACAATAAAAGGTGTAATGGCAGCACAGCCTGTTCTCAGAGAACATTATTGCCTGGACTCAAATGCTGCCTGGCCATTGCGATGAAACCGCTTTACTATATATGTTTCATAAAGGTAATCAGAATTAATTTTTGTGAATGAATGGAAAACTTACAAGAAAAATAAAGGAGGTGGGAGAAACTGGAAATCTTCATTGAACATGATGATAGTTCGCAAACGCTTCCCATTAAAGCAACCCAACAGAATACTCAAAAATGATGAAACAATTCCAAATAAACACACGTGGAAGCAGGGAAGGGTGAAACTGCACGCGTTAGCAGGGACCTGTCTGCCTTCTGCCTTCTGCCTGTTCTCTGCGCTGCCCGGCAGGCACCTCCTGTTTGTAAATGATGTGCTGTGAACACAAACTTGAATGGGGGTAATCTATGAAAGCAGGTTAAATCACCAGTACAAATATTATTTTAATGCATTAGGCTTTTAATTCTTGTCCTAATTTGCTGATTAATCATCTTAATTGGTGAGAAGACAATTGGTCAATCCTTTTCCATTTTACTGCAGCACAGCAATCTTCTCCCGTTGTAACTCCCTGTCATCAATACAGAAAATGCAACTGCTCCCAGTGCTGATCACAGAACCCATTTCATGTTTCCTTCCATAGGAATGCATTGGTAGGAAAACTAAAAAAAAATAGTGAATTATTTGTTGTATTTCTTTGGTCTATAAATAGGACTTCTTTGAGGAGTCTCCCCCCTCTGTACATGGGCAATTTTCATGCAGTCATTCTATAATATAATAAAGCAATTTGCATCTCATTTTAAATTTTTGTGCCTGTGAAGTAATTGTACCGGAGTGAAAGGCCGAGGGAAAAACTGGAAGGACCAAGTGACCCAAGGGTTTGGTAACAGGACACAGAGCTGCTTCGCTTTGTTTCATTTTATTTTCAGCTGTGACTAAAACTTATTTCCTTTGTGGCTTTTCTGGTGGCCTGCAGGAAGTGAGTTGACAGTGGAAGAACATCCTCTGAAAGCTGTTCAGTCCAAAGCTAACGTAAGGTGGAGTCAGAGGCTGGTCGCAGGAGACTCGGGACTTGTTTCCTCCCCCCAGACTGCGAGAGGCCGATGGCAGGGCAGGGGTCATAACTGGCACTGGGACAAGTGCAAGGAGGCAGAGACAACAAAGCTTTTCTGCATAATGGCTTTCGCTCTGCTGCTTCTGCTGCCTTCATTAAGCACCCAAGCTAGAGACCTTCAGCTTCATATGATCTCATTCACACCTTTTCTTTGGAAAAGAAATCTCATGTCACCAGCACACATCTTTTTTTTTTTCCAGATTTGCACGTCCTATTCATAACTTGTAATTTCTATCCATGGAAAAATCATTTGTTTTAACAACTTGGGTTTTTAAAAAAAATCCTCAAGGTTATTATTCTCAAAATAATCAAACAATGGCAGGCGTGCAAGTGGAACACATCACAGAAAACTCCCTCTCACTTTACCACCAACCCAAAGCATAACCTCCTGAATATGATAAGGGCAAACACACATTAAGATAACGCTAAAACCATAAGTCACCACTTAATTTTTCTACCAAAAAAGAAGCAAAGAAAATCTTGTATAGAATTCAAAAGGACAAGAGACGAGCTGGCTATGTGTATTGACCGAGTATTTATAGTTGCAGCATTCGGGAATGCAAATTGAAATGAATCAATGCCAGCAGGGATGCCTAAAAGACATAAGTGAGAATTACAGCAATTAAGAATGTTGTCTCAAAGGAAATTAGAACAGTCCATTAATTACAATGCCTTAAAGGAAAATGAACCAAAATGAGAAAGAAAGAAATTAAAATATCAGGAAATTAGCAGAAAAATCAGGGAATAGAAAAGATAATGAGCACAGCAGATATCTCCCACCCTCCTTTTATTAATGACAAAGAAATGAAAAAAAGAAATGGTGATATGAACCAAACCACCATGAATAAGGGAGCTGATACATTCTGCCACAAGATCAATGGCCAGCACACTCAAGGCTTTGCTGATCTAAGTCCAATTTGTCATTAAATTCTGTAGAAATTGGTTTCATGGAAAAGAGTGGAAAAAACAAAGTGCCAGGCTAATAGGTACAGCAAAAGTTGCATTTATGATATCATGCAGCTGAAGCCCCAAACGGCCGTGAGGAGAAGAACAGATGTTTTATTGGGTAAGTGGGGTTCACTGTGCTAGGACCATGTGCATGCTGGCAGACCAGCACTTCTTCTGCTTCACCTGCTGCAGGTGGAAACGTGACTGGTTCAGCCCAAGGGCCTTATATTCACTGACAGCATCAGTTGTTGCAAATCCTGCTGAGCTCTATGAACTCCAAACGCAACATTCAGAGATGGCCCTACACAACTCTTACAAACTCCTCTTATTTTTAATACAGTATAGAACTGACAGTAGGTATCTCCCACTCTCCTTTTAAAGTAAAATTAAAAAATTTTGTCTAGACAACTTGTAAATGAGTAAATGAGCTGGAAATAAATAGTCTCAATGCAGTATGTCTCCTGGCTTTTCATCAGCAGGGAGGTAAAACACCAGTGCCCTATTTCAGAATCTACATGGCATCTTGGGTAAACAACACACCATTATCAACTTCTTGTGTACTTTAAATTTTTTTAGAATAAAACCTCACTAGGTCAGAAGCAACATGTTACAGCTGTACCACAAACAGCTCTCCTTGGTGGCTGTTAGAGAAATGGTGTAACAGTCACATTCCACTGAGAATACTCTACGAAAACCTATTAAGCCTCCCCTCACAACAGCAGCTTCAGACAAAAATGCAGGCACACACACAAGTTTCCATTAGCAGCTCTTCCAAGAATTTTTGCCCAGTTGTGTAAATAAGGCAAAATGAACGAAGTGCAAGCAAGACAGGACCCCAAAGAAGCTGTGCCTTTAACAAGAGCTGGCACATCGCCGGAGATCAGCACACTGAGTACAGAGAGCATGGGGACACTCAACACCTAACCTTGCATCCCAGCCACATATCCAAGATCAGAGAGGATGAAATTAGGGCTTCTTTGTGCCCTTTCCTCCTCCAATCCACAGACCACAAGTTTTCATAGAAGCAGGAGCATGCCAGAGACACATACCCCCTTAACCTCATCATCCCCTTAACTAGGAGCAGCCCCAAGACTCCTCACTTTGGCTTCTCCTCCCCAGCACAGTGGGCATGGTGAGGTACTGTCTGTGTTCCTGACTAGTGTGACAGCAGTGAGTCTGCTTGTAAGACAGCCAAGCATCTCTGTGCAGCACATGAGACAACACCAGACAGGAACAGTCTGCTGGTGAAAGTCCTTCCTCACAGACCTAAAATGCCTGGAGAACTCAAGAGTGTCAGGTTTATACTGAAGTTTGATTTATATCTAAAGCCAAATTTAAAAATACTTTTTTCAAAGCAAACTGACTTTTGAGGATGTGATATTTATCTTCAGCTGAACTTCAACTACCAGTCACAGTCCTTGTCTCTCTCTAATGACCTCATTTCACAGCAAGCCTATGGACAATTCCTCCCTTCAGGAGAAATGCACATAAGTGTGTAGTCGTGTACCTCAGACACATCCAGGAAGACACAGAAAAGACACAAACCCCAGTGGCAGAACCTGAATGGAAAGACACAGAGAGCTTGCAAAGCATAATCATTGATGCTTCTTGCTGATGGCACCATGCTGTCATGCTGGTTTTCAGCTTCATGAAACACCCAGCTTCTAAACTGAAAACCATCCATGGCTGGGGAAAAGTGGTTCTGCTTTTCCCAATTACAATGCTTTGCCTCCCCTCCTTCAGGCTCAGCCAGACGAATCCCAATGATCTGGCTGGAGCCAGCCACTGCTGCTTGGCTGGGTTTTAGCAGGAAGGGGTTTGGCTGTGGAAACCTGCAGAAACTCATGACAGAACTGAAAGAACCAACTGCACGCCAGACTCCCAGTTAGGATAGACCAGCACGGCCACGTTCACTTCACTGAAGAGCTAGGCCCGTATCTTTTCCGTCTACTTTCTGTCTGTACTCTAAAATGTCCTTTCAAATCATTGAATTGCAGTGACATTTGAGGCATTCAATTATTTCTTTAAGTGCAAATTCTGCATTCCTTCATCTGTTGGTTATATATATTTAGTACAGATTGAACAGCACCTGCTGACTGGATGAATCATTTGCAAGCAAGTCACAAAATGGGAACTTAAGGACCTCCAGTGCTGTTGAAATTGATGTTACGAATGCTGCCAATTCAACTCCTGTTGCTGATACTAATCAGCATCTCTTTAAAATGATTACAGCATTCAGATAGCGCCATAAAACTACCAGGTGGGCTATATTTCGTACTGCTTCCCAGTTTTTCTACAGTCTTCCCTATGGGAATGGATTTATTGGTCCCATTAATCCCTCTTACAGTCTTTAGCATGGGAAGGAGATGTCACCAAGTTTTAATGTCTCATATATTTTTTGAATTACACGATCATTACGACCAGCTCGGCACAAAACACCGTTTTCATCAAACTCGATATTTAAGGCAAAACCAGCATTTGTTAACTTAGCTGCAGATTAATGTAAACATATATGTGTGTATGAAATAGAAGATTTTAATTGTTTATTTAAAAGTCTTCTAAACTGCATTTGCATGAGAACTTTATTCAAAACCACACAGCTTTTCCCAGGCCATACTGCTCTCCAGCAAAGCTGGCACAGTGAACTCAAGTCAGTAAATCTGAATCTGCTGAATCCAGCTCCGCTGAATGTCAGTGGACATGATAAAAGACTTCTTTCTTTTTTTAAAGAAGAACTCTTATGAGCTAAAATATGGCTTAAAAGTACAAGACAGTTCCTTGGGTTCGGGGCATTTTTGTTCCATTTGTTTTAGAGCAGATGTAAATTTTAACTGGAAAACAAAGGCAGCTTGTCAGTTGTTAATAATTTTAAGCACAGTAAATTGTTGAGTCTCGTCTAACTGATTTTTGGTAAAATCACCGACAGCTCTCCTTTACCATACTCTCCAAGCAACACATGTTTATTCTCACAATGCTCCTGAGAAGGCAAGTTGCCTTGCTACATGGTTGCCCTCCTCTGGAAGCCACGTCCTGCCTCCAGCGCCGGGGACCTCCTGGCACTGTGCCGGACCACGGTGCTGCCAGGCAGCAGCAGGTGCCCAAAGCCCAGCCTGCTCCCCTGCCCCTGCGGCTCACGCTGAGCTCAGGTTGAGCCCTCTCTCACGTCTGGTCCTGCAGACGTGCCCTAAACAACTCTGTCAAGGTCTTGCCCAGCAAACCCAACAGAGCCGTCTTGCTGCTGCTGCGGTTTATAGTATCACTCAATCACAGGGAAGGAGATGGGCCCTTCCTTCTTGCCCATGGAGACTCGTTATGTTTTATGGCACAGGGAAGGGAGAAAAGTCAAATTCTGATTTACAGCACCCCTCTTCCTGTTACTTGCAATGCATATCGAACGCATTGACAAGTTTAGAAGTCCATATATTTGCTCCTGCTTTTTAGTTTGATTTCATTTATGCACCTTGCTGCAAGCCTTTCGTGTGTAACAAGGAAGAGCTGATTATGAGCTTCAGGACTTCACAGCTGACATACATACATCTGGGTTTCTTATATATAGGCATATATAAAATAAATATAAAAAAAATGTGTAGCTGAACACTTTTACCTAGCTTTCCAGTGGCGCCTTATAGTCCCATCAGAAATAGCTAAAATTTCTCACTTGGAGCTCAGAAGACCATGAAGGGTTTCCTCTGGTGTCACCAGGGCTGTCATGGCATTCACTCAGCCTCCTGAAACTGTGGCAAGATGTGAGCAAGGGAGGTGCCTGTTGCTCCACACCTTTTCTCTTCCAGCAGCTCACCCCATTTCACCCAGCACAGCAGCTTTGCTCTTATAACCCTATTGAGGGGGTGATGGCACGGTGGCTGTGGGACATGGGGGACATTGACAGGGAACTCTTGGCTGAACAGACCCACCCTGATGCAAAGCCCCGAGTCTGTACCAAAAAGGGTCCAGCTTGGTCAGGTGAGGCCTGCCAAGGTTTCTTTGGAAGTGCTGCCTGTCCAAGAGCAACAGCAGGTTTACACTGTGCCGAGAACATGTTATGAAAAGGGGGGAAAAGCTTAAAAAGTTCCTGCTGACCAAGACATACCAAAGGTCTACCCAGCCCTGCTTCTATCTCCAACAGTGCCAGGAGCAGATGTGGAGGTGGCTCTTGATGTTAGTAGTTACTTACAGAGCACTCCTGCCTCAGTGGAGGAGAAAGAACTGGAGAGCCTTTGCTCACTGCCATCCTATGTTTGCTGCAAACTACAATGAATAGGTCACACTCAAAAATGGATTTTTATTTTACTATTGGCTTTTCAGATAAGCTAATGGTAGACAGCAGCAAAATGAGAATCTTACACCAAGGTTACTTCTGCGTGAGGATTCAGGCAGCCAAGATCCACAGTCAGTTTCCAAGTTCAGCCTGGTTTCCCTAACTGTCCAGATCTCCAAGATCTGGCCATCTTACAGAGGATATTGCCAGCAAAGCATTCCCCAAGAAATCCGGTATGTAAATGTTATCAGTAAAGGGGAGTGTAGGTACAGACAAAACCGCAACTGATGCTCATTGAGAAACATCCCCCAACATCTCAATCCTTACTATCAGTACAGAAATAAAGCCCAGGCAGAACACCTAATCCACTTCCAGCAGTTGGTGTGAATGACTGTCCACAGACCACAGGCTAATGGTGCTCTCCTTGTAAGCAGCTGGGTGACAGAGCTGGGAAACAGGCTGGCTGAAAGCAACATTACTAACTATGAAAGTTTTCCACGCTCTGTATGAGGTAGGGACTAAACATGCAGCAAGTACTCTTACATTGCAGCTGTGAGGTGAGGTTTTTTTCTACATGAGGACGGACCTCTGGAGGGTCACACTGACACTGCCCATGAGGCACTGGTGTACCTGCCCCAGTGCCACATCAATCCCAGCACAGCCTACATGGGCTGGGTGTGGCACTGAAATTGTTGCTGAGTATAGGACCCTGCCCACAGAACAGCAAACGTAGGTCCTTCTGATGGAGATTATTTACCAGACTGAGCCATGAAGAGGAAAGAAAAAGAGACCAGGTAATTTAGCTGAGCAATTACAGACAAAGCCCTTGCCAGTTCCATGATGCAGACTTTGGGGAACTTGAGTACGTCTGGAAAGTTCATGAGTCTGGCTTTGGTTCTCTAACCATCAACTGTGAGTTTAAATCGTTCATTTTCTCTAATTAAGGAGGGAAGAAAGACTTCCATGTTCAGCAGTGTATTTCCCCAGTGCTGCTTTGGCCTTTCGGCATCACGATGTAAGAGACAGAAACGTGGTGAAAGACATCAGGGCAGATTGCCTTCTGCGTTCCCTTTTCACTTTTCTAAAGTTCAGTGAGTTAACACTGTTTTCATTAACTGATTCTGAATTTTAGCAATAGCTTTAGCACAAATTACTGAGCAACTGTATTTCAGCTCCAAAAACTGTTAGGAAAATTTGCGAAAGAATATCTGCCCTTCAGAATCACGAAGAACAAATAGAAGAAGTGCCAGCTTATTTTCCATAAAAAATATTATTGGCCCCAGGATGAGTATGTTCTATTTATAGCTGATACAGACTTTCACACAGATTCCTAAATAAAAGGTTCAAATATTTCTATAAAGATTTTCACAGGAATTATTGCTTCTCACCCTGTCTACTTTCCCCACCACCTTCAATATCCCTCAGGCCTGGCTGTACCTCTGCAAAGTCCTCAGCCCTCAGATGCCTGATTGCTGTCTCCCAACAGCGACAGCTCTCCAGTTCCTTCCAGCTCCTTCAACCCTGTGTTCTCACTTCCTCAGCACAGCATCTCAGTCGTCTTCTCTTCTCTTTCCCCTGGTCCTACATCCACACTTGCTTTTTGCAAAATCTTCCTGTGGCTTTGTGCTAACCTCTCACTTTCCTGCTTACAGCCTTTGCCTCTTATTTGGCCCTGCAGTCACAGAATACCAGCAAATACACACAAGTCAGAGAGCACAGACTGGAGTTTCCTTTACCCAGAGCTGTGAGTGCTTAAGGAGGCTCAGGCTGGTCCCATACACTCAGCCAAGCAAAATTCAGATATGAAAAAATCTGCCTCTGACTGCAGGTACCTCATCTTTGCTACAGCTTGAAATTCACCATGAAATTCTCCCTGAATTCTGGTTTTCCCATTGGCAGCATCACATGATGTGTGACATGAAGCAGGAAGAGGGACATTCGGGCTGTTAATTAGCATCCGTGGTGCAGTGTCCCCTGGACATCCTCACGGAAACACAGCGCGGGCACGCGCCAAGCAGCCGTCTGAATGCACAAGAAAGGGATACCATTAAAAGCAGCCTAATCGTCACTTCAGAAAAAATTCTCTGCTCAAAGAAATTATTCCAAAAAGAGAAGAGAAGTATGAATTAAATTAAGGATGGTTCAGCAGTGAGCACCCAGGTCACTGGGTACCGTTCTTTCCTACTTATGTGTTAAGGAAAGGTTTTAAAACCCTTTGAATACCTTGGCTTTGAATATTAATGTTTTTCTCACCTTTCTGTAGTGAAGTTTTCTATGAGATATTTAGTGTGAGAATTTAGACCAGCCATGTCGAGATCTATGAACACGTCACGCCTGAAGAAATTTCTGCTTCTACCACTCCTTCCTCCCGCATAATGCCAAATGATTAGGCATTAGCATTTTAAACATTTGTCATAGTGAATTTGCTTTTTCTGCAAGAAGAGGAAGGTGGAGATGGGCTGAAGGAAGTTTTCTCTGACTGTAAGAGATCTCCCCCACATCCTCTGCCAGGTAGCTGACAGGTGGCGATCCTGCCAGTTGTATATCAGACACCTTCTGATGGTAACGCAGCTAAAAAGCAGCTGGCCAAACTAAGAAGCCTCTGCTATTGTGCATCATCATTCTGAACTTCAGTACAAATGGCAATCAATTAATTAACTGCCTATCATTAATTATTAATTTCAATTCATTACAGTATTCCATATTCTGGGGGTTCTACAGGCACAGCTTTCAGTTAAGTCAATTTACCAATTTTCAAACTGATTATTTTTTCATGCAGTGTGTTCAATATTCCCCACGTTCATACATCATCCTTCCAGCCAAGCTAGTCTGCTGCCATCTATAAATCAAGAACTGATGGGGAAAGAGCTGTTCTGACAGCATGTGGGGCCCAGAGTTCAGGGAACTGGGGTCCCAGTCCTGTTGCAGCTGCCTGGTGCCTGCAGGTCTGGAGGCAAAGCTGTCACAGGTCCCTGCTCAAAAATAGAGGCTCCAGACTTCATGGTGTTATGATATTTGAGGTTTTTTGAGCTGATCTGGTACAAGGGGGATATAAGACACAGTCTGAATTTCAATCATTTTGTGTGTTTTCCTGATGACTCTGATTCTCACTCACCTGCACCTTCTGCTGACGCATCAGAAGAGGCTGAGCATCGAAGGAGAAAAATACCTTGCCCTTCCTTTATATTGGTGACAAAGGCTGGCACAAGCTGCAAAGTAGTAAAGAGTGAGGTCCACTGTTTTTAAACCAAAGCCTAAATGTGTTCCTGTTCCCTTTCACTCAGCAATTTCTACACTCCTTCCTCTCACACAACAAGATCTCCTGAACCTGGGTCAATGTGACAGCCTCATCTGGAACAACAATAGGCTACATGCTGGAACAGAAAGACTTTTTCCATAATTGCAAAGCCAAGGAATATCTGAGACACTTCTCCTTTATTTTCCTCTCTTTTTCTTCTCTAATTTCTAAAAAATTACCCTGGTCACCTTTTTCCAGATTTTCATTTTGCTGAGGAGGGGAATGATCAGATCTCCATTCCTCTGCTTTCACCACATGAGTTTCTCGAGTGTCTGAGTCTAATGACAGCCCAAATTAAGTTTGTAGAACTTATAATTGAGAAGACACCATTTTCTTAGCAAATCTGACTGCCTTCCTTCTCCTCCTACCCTCTGTAAAGCTCCAAGTGTTAAATACTATATATTTACTCCTTAACCGGGTTCAGTAACTGGGGACAACTACACTACCACAGTTCCCCAGAGATCAATTATCTGCGTACTTTGGTACCTCCTTTTGAGAAGACAGAGGAACAGCGGTGCCAGGGCCTTCACAGTGGAAAAGAACTGCCTGAGAGATGTTTCTCTAGCACACACCATAGGTAAAGAGTACCCTCAAGGTAGGCAAAACAGCTTTCTTCTGCTGAAAACTATTTCTTTATTACATGGTGGCATTTTGCATTTATCTCAAGTAGTCAGAAGATGATTTGGGGCATAAATTACTTCAAAGTCGGAAGAAATTATTTTAATGTTGGAAGGATTTCCTATGAAAATGAAGAAACGGCGGGATGATAGAAGATCTGGGGAGTGTGAAATGCAAATTCCTGAATTGATACAATGACAAACAGAACTGTCTTTGCACACTTCTGTTGGCCATATAATGCAGTGGAAAACATCTGCACACTGCAGATGTGCACACTTTGCTCTTCACTTCCTGGCATTCCTCCAGCTAATATTTTCAAGATGTCCATATTGACTGGTTTTATTCTTTTTTGATAGCAAATCTTCTGCCATTAACAATACAGTTAATGGATAGGAAAGATTTGTTTCTGAGCATTTGGGGTAACGTAGCTTAGACATTATGTAGCTCTAGATATTATGAAGCCATATTATTTTATAGACTCACTATCTCAGGCTTTCTTTTATGTCCCTTGACTTTGTGTGCATAGCATCCTAGAGCACAATAGCACACAAGTTCTCTAGCAAACACAGGGAAATCATTACCAGGGGAAAATATCTGGAATAATCTTCTTATAACTTTTTAATGAAAATTTACACTTTCTGTGGTTTTTTGAAGGTTTTGTCTGAAGACTTTGGCAACTGCTGCAGAGACAAAACTGAAATGTATTAAATATGCAAGAAAGTACTAATGTAACATGAAGTTTGAATAACTAACATTAGAATGTCAGAAAAATGTCAAGAAAAAAATGTTAGATTTCAAGAACAAGCAGCAATCTGTAATACATTTAACAAACAACAACCCGGTACAGCTCAACACCCAGTAATAGCAATGTTTGAAGCTGAGACATTTAAATAAAATCTATATAATAAAAATTGAACTGAACTAGAAAGAATGAAAATTACATGTCCAAATTCCCTGAACTGTTTCGAGGTCCCCAGAAGCAGACTTGGTGAATGTCAAACTTTGTTTAGAGTCTTCTTTTTCACCACACTCAGAAATTTTTTTCTCCATGGTTGCTGTCAGGGGTAGTAGTGGTGGTAGAAGGTGACATAATGCTTCAGTAAGGGAGGGCATGGATCAGACTGGTAGAACTAGAGATGCCATAGACCTGATTTGCTCTGTGGGAAACCCCAGGGATATATGGTAGATCTCTCTGAACATACTCAGGTGCACATCTGAGCTTCATACAACAGAACTATGGAAGGAGTGGAAACAGATTTGTGATCTGCTGAGCTGGAGAAGTGACAGCCAGACTCCAATCATGTTTCAGTCAGTGTGAAATAAGCAGCCCATTAGGCACCATTGCCAGTTTAAAACCCAGGCTTAGACGACCTACTCTGAATGCCATGAGATATAGTATCTCAAGCATTTCTGAAGCCTGGCTATGACAGGACTCAAGAGATGAGCATGAGTGGGACTGAATATTTCTACCACAACAGACTTTTTCAACAGTAGACAAGGTTTGCCTGAGTCCTGTTTCCACTCTGCATATCAATTCCTCAGCAAAGGAATTCTCCTGATCTCCTCCTCCCAAAGCACAACAGATATCACCTGGCAAACAGCAATAAGCAGCTCTGTCTCCTCTGCCCTGCCTACCAGGACAGCGGTGGCAGTGCCCCAGTTCTAAATAAAGTTGCTCACATAAAGCAAAGATGCTCACAAGCTGTACTGCACAAATCCTATGAGTGCCACTGCTGTTCTCTGCTACCTGCAGAACAAAATGCTGCAAAATGGATACTCAGGTCCTTGGGAGAAGGTCCTGAACCAGCCACCAGGCCAGTGTGCCTGGAATGTGCTCCTCTGGCAATCGGTTCCTTCCTCCTTCCCCAGGGGAGGGAAGTTCAGAGCTCAGCCGCTGGTCCTACCAGTTAAACAATGTCTGTTTAGCAACGCCATGCTTAGCAAAGGCTGAGTGTAGTATTTTAAACCATTATCTGCTCTTTCTGTCTGTTGCCAAAAAGGTTTAAACTGCTTCCCTTGCTCCAGGTCCCATTGGTCCCTAGCTGTTTGCTTGCTGCACGCAGGGCTGCTCTGCCCTTTCACAGAGCACAGAGCTCCCAGGCGCTGCCAGGGTACTGACACCTGCAAGCTGGGGACACTCCCCAAACAAAGGGAGGTAGGGCTATCAATCGGACACAGCAAATGTGTTGGCAGTATCAGACTCTTGGGTATTTTCAGAGGTAAAATAATAAAAAAAAATAGGGTTTTTATATTAAAGTCCTACCTTGGGGACTCAGAAGTAACTTCCTACCTCAGCAGTCCTGGGCAGCCAGAGCAGGAGGCAGCAGTGCCCACTGTCTTTCTCAACGAACGGTCTGTTATCTTTCTCTATGTCTTCACCTGACTTCAGCAAAATCAGCTCCATTAACACAAGGCTACTCTTTGGAAATTTTTTTGTCTTGATTAACTCTATTTATGTAATTTATTTTGGTCCTCTGATTCTTATTAGTGGGATCAATATTAATTTCAATCAGAACGCTGTGCCTTTTTTCTTGCTCCATTCATGCAGACCAGGGGCACTGCATTTCCCCCAGTTGTATTGCTGACAAATTAACCTCAGGCAGGATTACCAAAATCAAGTGAAGAGCAACTGCAACCAGTTTTCCTTTTTTATTTTTGGTAGAGCTCAAATGGTTACCCCCAGCTAAACTTCTAGAGAATTCTGTACATCGGACTTGGGAGCAAACACAGAATAAAACTGGTCATTGCTTAAGAAAAACAGGTCATACCTGAGACAGCTCCTTCCTCCCCAGAGAAAGCACTAGATGCTGTGGCAGTCATGCTGTGTGCAGGGATGAAGGACTTGCTCTCCTAGCCGAAGGCTCTGGACTCAAGGTGGGACTAGGTGTGGAAGAGGGGACAAGCTGAGAGGAATAAACTGTGGCTTCCAGACAGGTAATCATTTAGAAAGGAAGGCAGAAAATGTACTTCTGAACCAACGAGCAGGACAGTGAATCATCTGTGCACCGTGGTGGGGTAGGGGTCAAACACCACGTGAACAGTAATGCAAAAAGCAGAGAGGGAGGCTGCAAAAGCAGCAGAGTGCAGAGAAGGATCCTGGACAGCCTCACGGGCACTGCTCTGAGAGGACGGTGCTGTTAGGAAGGTGAATGCTCAGGCAATCAAAGCTGATTCCTAATAACATCCAGCAGCTGATAGGTCACTAGCAGGTGGCCCATGCTGCGTTACCATAATGCTGAGTGCTCAGTAATGTAAGAAATGAGCTAAAACTTCAATTAAATCTGATAAAGGGTCAAAGGCTGAAAGTATAATATCTCTAGCAGCCATTGCAGGTAGCAGCTTGGGGACTAGGTGTTTTTGACTGGCTTTGGGAGTGATTTAGAGCCAAGAACTATGCTTTAAAAGGGTCTATGACATCTGTGTAGTAACTAGTTAAATAGTGTGATGCTGGATTCACAAGTCACCTAAAATTAGTAAATGACCCAGAGGAAGATTTACACTGAGCTAACCCAAGTGAAGCAAGTCTTCTAATTCATTTTAATGGCAGCTTTTACAGCAAAGCTGAGTGAATGATGTAAAATGCAAGGCACAGTCTGTTCTTATCAGAATTCAGCATCATTATCATAAAACAAAATGCTAAGTTCATTTCTTTCCCTCAGCTGTCTTGTTCAAGCACCCTGTGAGCTTAAGCCCTCACCAGAACAATGGTATGGATGCCATCCTCCAGCGACATGGATGTGGGGCGCATTGTAGCCCACTGCAGTAAGTTACCACCCTTCACCCCACAGTGACTGCTGTGGGCACAAGCCATCTGCAAATTTTATCCTGGCTTGGGTTTCAGAGATGACTTATGACAAAGCACAGCATCAGGACAGCCTCCCTGTCCCCCCTGCAATACCAGCACTGCTGGTACTGGAAGGCCTGACAAGTGATGTGATGCAGCTGCACAAGAAGCAGGATACAGTTAGTTTGTGTGACCCCCAATTGCTGCTGTTTGAAGCGACACAAGTCTGCTATCGCTCCCAGCTGGGGAGTCTCACCCTCTCAGCCTCTGGCACAAAGACTCTTATCACTTAGGATGGCTGCTGTCACTCTCATGCAATGACTGGATGGTGCCAAAACAAATTAACTTCAGACTCCAGCAAACACCAAGTTCACTCTCGAGGTCAGAAGAAAGCGTGGGTTAAACTCTGTTGCCAGAGTCCGTCTGCCTTCGGGGCGCCGAGGCAGAGTGCAGTCAGTCAGACAGCGAGGCACACCGTCTCAGGGCGGCTGGCCATGGCGGGAAGTGTGCTCTCCCATGTTCTGTTCTCCAGTATCCCCCACGGTGAGGCTGACACCCAGTCCGGGCACACCCCTGAGGAGACACGTGAAGGTTGCGGTGATCAGAGACACACAAGTGCAGGGGCCACGCTGCCTCTGGCGGGTCCAGCTGGGAGGGGTGAGGCTACCAGCCTAGATCAGTGCTTTCAGCTAAAACCTATCTACTAATCCAATCCAGACAAGACCCTCTTTCTAATTTATTTTCAATTCACGGCTTGAGACAATCGCTGGATGTAACAAATGAGTGATTTGCATTGCCCAGGAGTTTCAGATTTCAGTGAGATCTCTTCAGGAAAGAGATGGACCAAGAGGGAACGTGACCTTCTTCCAGTTATTTGGAAGGTATAACAAAAGGTGAAACAGCAACTACAGTCTACTCAAAACAACAGATCTGCCACATCCTCCCCGACAGACCACACCAGCTGTGACATGAAGCTGACATTGAACATGGGCAGGCACTTGGAGAGCCGAGCTATCTGCTACCAGCACAGCACCCACAGCATCAGCTAAGTCTCTCTTAATCACTCCAACCAGGAAAATAATGTCTGAATACCACTGTAATAAAAGCAGTTAGTATATTATTAATGTAATTATTAGTATTATTATCTTAGGCAGTCCCTGTAATTAATGATCACTGAAGCCTGATGCCGAGCGCTTTGGAAAGGCAGGGTTTCCACGGTGGATCACAGTGGTACGCCTCTTGCAGCTTGCACTGCTGCAGAGAACGAGCTCCACCGCTCAGCAGCTCGCTGCTTAGTCGCCGCTTCTACTTTTTCTTGGCAGCCTCAACTGTGCCAATGGCTTTAACTGTCAGATCTGTCGGACTTCCACAAGTTGCACTGCTATAGAGCAAATATTTCCAACCATGTACCACTTCACTGAATTCCGTGGCGTTTCTTGCATTAGAATTCGATGATTCCTCAACTCCATGCTCCCTGATAAACTTCCCACCCCTTTGTAAATCTGGGCCCTTACTTTTCTTCTATCCTCCCAAGGAGAATTGTGGATTTTCTTCATTTGAGGGCAAGTGAAGAGAAAAAACAAGTGAAAAGAAGAAGAGAGAAATTTTTTTTTTCCTCTTTATGTAGTGGGTTTTTTGCACAGAAAACTCCTCGTGAAAAACAATTCAGCTGCCTGACTAGGTAATGATGAACAAAGACCTCCCCATGAAATTGCTCTGTGTAGAGGAATAAGGCAAAGCAATACAACTGTTCTCTATCCAACAAATCCCACCAGCATTGTGCCCTCTTCTGCCGCCTCCTCTTCCTCCAAACACACCTTGGGAGGCACCAGCCCTCTCAGTGACAGGCATTTTGCACATATTCGTTCTGCTTTCCAGTGCTCTCCTCTTCCAGTTTGCCTTCAAAATTGTGCGCTGTGTGGAGGAAGGGTGAGTAAGGTGCGTATCTTAACCTTCAGTAACAAACCATGGCTATGATATAGCTGCACTACCCTTTCTATTATCATCAAATATGTTTTGATTCAACATCTATTCCATTACAAAGGAATAAGCTAACACTGACTCATGGACACCCGCTGCAATCACTACATTGCTAATGTTTAGTCACCAAACCTCCTCACAAGAATAACACATCGAAAGCAGATGGGGGAATGTGATCTGAATAGAGAATGCCACATGCCCAGTCTCGAGAGCTCTGATCTGGTCAGTGCTCATAGTTATGGAGAGTGCTGCGTGGCAGAGCAAAGCTGTGCTTCCCACAGGTATCCAGCAGGACACACTCAAAGTCAACTCTTTTCCTTACTTCTGCAAGTACTCAATTTTAGTACAAGAAGGGAAGAAGGGGGTTGAGACTGTGGTTTCCTCCATTCCTGCATTACAAAACCCACAGTCCCTTTGTGCTTGCCCGCAGAAGTACAGAGACGGTGGCAGCTTCAGTTACACGTGATAAAGCGCTGCAAAAGGCAGAGTTCATCTGTTTAGTTCTCAAGTTTCGTGAAGCCATCAGATGGGCCAGGTACCAACTCCAACATCTGGATACAGAAGAAAGATGGTTTCACCATCTGTGAAACCACACAAAGCGGAAAAAAAAAAAAAAAAATCACTTTCTGGCTACATACTGCTGGAACATACCAGCCTAGAAAGGATAACATTTGAAGTGTGCCAATCCCTTTGTACATGCCAGTAACAGCTTTGTTACATCTGTAAGAAAATACCCATTTGTCTCTGGCTGCAGAACACGGTGCTTCTGCAGATCTCACTATTGCCCTCAGCCCCACAATACTGTGACAGATTGTGCAAGTGCTCCTGGCCCTTTCCAGAGCAGAGTCAGCTGTGTTTTTTCCCTTCACAGGCTGATTCAGACAAAGCACAACTGCTGATGCTCAGAAGGTAGGCAGGTATCACAATATGCAGAGAGATGGAGCTGTGCAAGAATCTTGCTTAGTCACTTATAAATCAGTTTAGCATAACCACTTGCCTCACTTGCATTCAATGTCTTAAAGGATTTCTCTGACCTCAAGTCCAGTCTCACAGTGAGCTCCCTGGTCTTCAGGTGGGAAGGGAGAGATTGTGTCTCACCTGTCTTCCCTCTGCTCTCCCTTTCACTTTGCTGTTCAAGAAGAAAAAGAGTTTAAAAACCCTGCTGCTTCAAGATTCAGCTTATGTCACCCTTCTCAAAGTTGTCAATAAATCAGAAAAGAACATAGAAAGGATCTGGGCCACAATTTCTTTCTTATTGCCCAGTTTCCAACTATCAAGGTCACTTTTACTGCACAGTTCTGAATAAGCGCTGAAGTAGTGACCTGACTGAGCAGTCCTTAGTGGTTCCAGTGGCTCCCTTGGCTCTTCTTCCTTTGATTTATTTTAATGAACTATACAGAGTCTGAAACATAAATTGCAAACTTAATTTTTTGGCTAATCCCACGATCAGATTAAAATCTTGGCTTCAAATACACTCAGCCCTTTTGGAATATGGCATTTATGTCTGGATCAATCACGAATTATTAAAAACTCCCTAAAGCTTTAAGCATGTGGGATTTCCCCCCCTCCCTTCCCATAAATAATGAACTGCAACAATCAGAAGTCCAAATGAGCTACGGTAACATTCATTTAGAGTAAAAAATAACATTTATCGCATGCTAAGTCATCTCCCTCTTAAAACCTCACACCATTTTTCACTATCTGCTAGTCTTCACAACTTTATCAGCCAAATTAGATACATTTTTCCCTTACACACAGAAGGTCTCCTGGAATTACATGAAATACATGAGATATGAAAGCCTCTATTTACCCATATGACACATAAGGCCAAAAAAACATGTTATATGAACTTTGAATTAAGTATTTATATGGCACAGCACGTATCTGAACTGGTCCCAAAAGACACAGAAATATGTAGACTCCAGTTTTTAAACCTCAGATTGTTTTTCTGAAGCTTTTGCTTTTCTCTTACTACTCAAACTGACTGGCCCATTGAACTTTTAGAGATCTATCTGAAATGAGGTGTGAAGAAAAATATCCTGGAAAAACTCATCATAATCTGTGTGCTGTTACCAGCCCTTTGTGCCGTGGGATCACTGTCATCTTTCTTTCTATTGGTGTCACCACAGTTCACAGTTAACAACTCCCCATTGCTTCAAAAAAGTCCTCGCCCAGCCATGGGGGAGCCTCCCTGGGTTGGTTTACAAGATAACCCTTTCCCCTCCAGCTGGTTATTGACTTGGACTAACAAGTTTATTTTCAAGGATTTTGTAGGAAATATCCTCTTCTGTTATCTATTAGTATGCAAGATAACTTTATAAAACAGTCTCCCTTCTGCCCTTTTGAAGGAGTGATGTTGTTTTAAGAATAAATTCATCTCCTCAGCAGACAGGAAATCTGATTTCTCTCTCTGATATCTGTATTAGCTGGTGATATAATCAAGATTTAAACAGATGTCTCAAGGCTTTTGATTTGCAAAGCTGTATTTTGAGATGCATTCTCTTTTTATATCTGACTGTTCTTCCACATGAAGAGCATCGGCCACAGCAACGTGCGGTGTTACAGGGGCATCTCACATCCCCCTGTGCCACTACATGGACCAGCTTCCACCCGGATCAAATGTGAGGTTCCCAAACAGGAAGACAGCAAGATCCGGATCCATCAGGCCAAAGGCAGTTCTCAGTTCATCAAATGGGGTGCTCAGATGCAGCTATGAAGCAAGTAAACTTTTGAGGACAGAGGTCTTCAAGTTCATAAATGCCCTTTCTGTGTCTTCAGGTGTAAAAAGTTGGAAGCTGAGAGCCAGGCAACAATATCAGTTCAAACTAGGTGACATGCTTCTTTTGTTTCCTTCTGGAAATTTCAGTGCAAAGCCAGGACAGCTGCATATCCCAGAAGAAGGGGAAGATCTTTTGAATATGACTGCTCCTCTGCAGGGATCTGAGACCTCAGCTGCCCTTGCAGAGTCTTTTGTGGTGAATATGCAGAATCTTCAGCTTCCACAACCGTTTTAGCGTCTGTCCTGACAGTTAAATACAATCACCCCTTCTCCTAGGAAAATTTATTAATGAAAGATGAGAGACTACATTACAACTTGAAAAATTAATGCTCCACCAGTAACAACTGAAAGCTCACAACAGGGCAAGGTGAAGCAGCAAACCAGTTTGTGTCCAAAGGAACAGTCTTTTCAAATATATTCCTGTTTTGGAACAATTCTATCTTTCTGAAACTCTGAATTACAGTAAGCTCCCAAGTCCCCTGTGTTCATAACGGTTAAAAAGGAGACACATTTGGAGAACAAGCTTCTGTACTGAGCTCCTAGGGTATCTAATAGATGCCAGGATATGTAGTCTCCTTAAATCTGGACGAATGACATTACTGAGACCTCTTCTTGCCAGGAATGACTGCTGGGAACCTGTGCCTGTACTGCACAACAGTTTTGGGAGCATTTAAGCACAACTGAGCAAAAAAAATGTAAGTTGTATGGGAGGATTCAAAGATCATTCTAAGATCCAGAATCCTGTGTCTAGATGCCAAAGGTAGAGTGCAAGTGTAATACAACCACATAGTTAGTGACACTTTCCTGTTACGTCTCCTGATTCACCAGTGGCTCAGAGTCCTCCAGAGCCAGAGCTGACAGACACACGCCCAGTAGCCTTTGCCAGACCAGTCTTCCATTAATGTACCTAATTGCTCTGAGAATTTACCTACCTGCTCTGACACAATATTAGCTTTCAATATCCACAATGATTAACTGACAGAGTTTCACAGCTCAGCTGAACTGCTGTGTGAAGAAGTACCTACTTTTAGTTGTCCTAAATCTTGTATGTGACCATCTTACACGAATGTGGCTTGTTCTCACACTAAGTTCCAATGCCTTTTCTCCAAGCCACTCATGATGTCACACATTTCAATCACACCCCACCCCAGCCACCTCTCTGCTGCCATGAAAAGTATGAGTCCATTTATCCATTCACACACACTCTCTTTTTCAGCACTGAAAGTCTGTGCTTTTTGCCATGGTACCATTCTTTTTGAAAGGGGGGGGAGGGGGACAGGAGGGAATCACAACTGGACAACCAAGTGTTTAAAATGTGGGTGCAGAACAAACTTATACAGTCTCATAGCAATGTTTTCTGCTTTATTCTCCAGTCCTTTCCTAGTAATTCCTCCCATTCCAGATGGGATTTTGGTTTGTTTTGCTTTTCTGCTGAACTGACAATATAATGGATAGTTCTATAAAACCACTCAGGAAAGAGATCTTGGAGTTAATAGCTAGTTCAAAGACTATCACTGAGTGTGTTTTTCCTCCCATGTGCATCACTACACATTTATCAACAAGGAATTTCATCTGCCATTTTGTCAAAGTGTTTGACAATATGAGCTTGGGGATCCATTCCTGCAAACTCACCTTGCCCTGCAGGGTTTGCTCTGCTGAATTCACCAGCAGGCTGCTTGGAGCCCTCACATAGGCAAGGGAGGAACAAATCTGCTTGCAAACCACACCAACACAGAACTCTAGTTAAAGAAAAACATCACCTAAGAGCAGAGAAGTAGTGGGGCTGCCCTTCAAAGTCATGGGAAGGAACTGATCAGTTCATTCCACCTTCTGTACTCTCAGGATGGGAGCATGGAGACTTGGAAAGCTCATAGTCCCAAATCAGCACTGCTTTTACAACCTTCAAAACACACTTCAAATACACAGTAAGACAGAACACAAACAGACAAGACCTCAAAGAGACAATGTATCATGTTATTGTTAGCCCTACAACCTCTTTTGATATGGTTTGATGTACACAGTAGGCTGCTTTTCTTATTCAGAGCATTTCCTCTGTGAGAGCTAAACACCCAACACCCCGCACCCCAGCTTAAAAAAATCAAAAGTGACTCTTCTGCTTCTCGAAAAGATACTTGCTTTCTCCTTTCTAAATGGAGAGTGCCTTGTGTTTCTGCTGAAGGCAAGTACAACTCATGTGAGAGACAGCTGCTTTTGGAATGTTGATTCAGACAAAGTACCTCCGAGAGAGGCGTTATCTCAAAGCAGTGAATAACACCACAGCTATGAGCCTCTATAAAATATAAAAAAGCCTGCAGTCTGGGAAGGGGGTGGTTAGTCATGTCACAGCTCCATGGTCTCCGACATAACCGAGTTGTTAGTCATGAAAGATAATGTCTTCAAACACGAGCGTGCTAAATTCAGGAATTAAGCTTTGCTTCAAAACCTAGCAACATGAACAGAGAAACTGGGTTTGATTTTGGCAGAACTTGGGTGGTTCAAGCTCTTAAATTCGTATTGTGGCAGCTGTAGGAAGAGGCCTTATCTTAAACATGTCAGGTATCTGTTCTATGAGGTAAACTATGGCACACTTGTCTGTTTAATGATCAAGACTGACTAAGACCTCAAATTTTAGCTCACAAGTAGTGTGGGTTATCCTTCCTGCAGGAAAAGTCACAGTAGTAGATATATGAGAAGTCTATGACCTTATCAAGGGCTGAATCACCATGGATGCAGAGAACCCTTAGTTGTGGAGTATTCAAGACTTGGGTGAAAATCCCCTGGCTTCCTTTGAGAGGAGGAGACGATGTTATCGTTACCTCACCACAATCGTTCAGCTGACTGCAGAGGTGCTGCTGTAACATTCACACTGAGAAGCGTCTGTCTATACAAGGACTTCAGAAGCAGGGCTTCATTTCTGGAAATTCACAGTTTCCCAGAATCTAACGATGTGAAAGCTTCACAGCCACTGACCAGGGTTTTCGTTTGGGTTTTTTTCCCCTACTGTGAGCATCTGCAGTCAGCAATATACAGGATAATAAAATGCATCTCGAGTATGACTTTCAAGAAAGAAGAATGCTACAGCTCCCTCATATGGCATGATTTGTATCTTTTTTCACAATCATTTTTAAAAGTAACCACCCTATTTTAATATTTTCTTAATTTTTTTCATTTAGTCAAATAGTTAGTCTGCACTGACAACCTCAGGGAAGCTGCACTGGTTTTGTGCCCTGCCATTCTGTTGTCCTTCTTATGTCTGACCACATGAATGCTGGCAATGATATAAATTACATCATGAAAAAACAAAGCTACAACTCATAAATCAGGCAGAATAATTTATGATCTTTCCAAACAAAATAATCTATCTTGTAATAACTGTCTTCATGAAATGTCATCCCAAGGGTTGGGTGGTCCAGTTTAGGACCAGTTTGGGAAAAGACCAAAAGCAAGGAGACTGCCACTTTTGCCTTGTGAGCTTTGTCAATACAGAGGGTAATGGTTTCATGGGGTCTCCCTGACACTTCTTGCTTTCAGAAGTGCCTTTCCCGTACCACTGCTCTTCTCCTTAATCCCTCCAATGCCATCAGTTGTTACGCTGTCCTTCACAGCACCTGCTTGAATGGCAGTAGACAAAACATCACTACAGGCAATGAGGCTGATAGCGTTATGTGAAAAGGGCCATTAAATCACCATTTAAAAAATAATTTTTAACCTACACTAGTGGGGTCACTAATTAAAAACCAATTCCTTTTTGTGTTGCAAATCTGACAGTAATTCTGCCTCCAATGGATACAGCAAGATTAACAGCAAGTCAGGTAAATGCAGCTGGGAAATGACATTTTCATTAGTGATTTATAGGGTGTGAAATTTCCACCGTGGTGAAATATTCATGAACAATGCAGGTCAGAACGTCTCCATAAATATCTACGTTACTAATTATTGCTGAAGCCCACACTGGATTAAATGTTCACAAAGCAAAGCATTCACAAGCCACAGGAGAATTATCTAGGACAAGACTTTTAGAGAGAAACCAAAAATACACAAACCCAAATAAACAGCAAAGTAAGAGGGTTTCTGCTAATCACAGTGTATCACCTTTTCCATCCCAGAAAAAAACAAGAGAAATCAAAGCCAAGCAATATGGTCTCTATTGGCTGCTTGTTCTCCTACAGAAGAGCAGCAGAGACTGATCCTGAGCCTGAAGACCAAGTGGTAGAAAAGGTACCAGCTATTGCATGCCCTTTGGGCTAAAGCAAAATGTGACCAGGCGAGCAGTAGGCAGGGCTGTGTGACCACCCAGGGTCTGCTACTTGAGCCTATTTCATTTGCTGTCTCTTTGTTAGCAGCACGGACTTACCAGTCGTGCCAGGGCTGGGTCTCCTCAGCCCTGTCCCCTCTCACACTGCTCCTGCTCAATCTGATGACACCTGCATCAGCCATGGCACCAACTGCAGAGCAGAGCCTGCCTCCTTTTAGCACCCGGCTTCAGTTAGCTATTGCTGTTGTACTGAAGTACGAGACAGTTGAATTGTCACAACATCCAGGCTGGTTCAGATAGGCAATACAAACCCAGCAGAGACCTCCAGCTTTTTCAGTGAGCCTTTCCATAAATGGTAAACTCAGCAGAGCAAGATGTAGTAGTTGAAACAGAGCACGTATTTTCAGCAGGTAGAAAAGGCTTCTGCTCTTGGGATCATCAGCAATTGATATACGAGCATGTGCTGGCTTTTATAGGGAGCTTATTCAAGGTCTTTGCACTTTCTGAATCTGTAAAAGTGAATTTAAGCCACATTGGCTTCTAGTCACCAGTACTTTGATGTTTTTTTCCTTTCAATTAGATCACATCATAGATCTGCATTAAAGCACAGTCACTCAATCACAGAGAACAGGCACTCTCTCTGATGGGGGAGAGTGGAGAGGAGGTCACCCAGAAGCCCTTGGGTTAGGATGGAGACCTCAGAAACCACTTCCGTCATTGACAGACGGATAAGATGGTGCTCCAGACATAAACACATTTTGCCTTAACATGAACATTAGGCAGCAGAAAGATCTGCATTGCTGATTAAGCAGGATTTTCTTTTTTCTACCCTTTTGTAGAAATCTTCCCCATGATAAATTGCTAAAGCCAAATCTGAGTCAAATTGGTACTTGGGCACACCAAATCTTCTTTCATGCTTTGTACTTTCAAACTGGTATGGCTTTAGTAGTATTCATTTTCAGTGGAATGAGCTGCACTGGGTAACAACGCCCAGAACTGGGCCATAAAGAGATGGCCACAATTAATAATCCGTTAGGTCTTCCCTGGCATTTGACAGCCCCTGAATAACAACATGCAATATATGGACATTTCTCGGGAAGCACAATCCTCAGAGTACTTCCATGTTTTGTAGATTGGAAGCTGCAAACTCCTTAAAAATAGCATTATGAAATCCAATTTTGCACAGCTTGGACTAAACAGAAGAAACTAAAGAAGCCAATGAAAATGCAAAAGCAGAAAGCTTAAGTGAATTGAGCCTCAGAAGCTGTTGGAAGATAATGGCTTTGGGAGTAATCCATTCTGGTCATTGCCAGCTGTACACTGGGGTTTCTACATCCCTTTTTGAGTTCATTGTTAAAGCCTCACTACATATTACTAACGTTGCTGTTGCTGACTAAAATGCTTAGTAATGACACAAACATCACTCAAAATCAAATTATCAGATGTACAGACAACATACTCTAGAATTTAATAGTGTGTTAAATGGTTGTAGGGAAATGTTCTGTGAAGTTAGTGAAGCAGCAGCAAAAACTAATTCAATTCTCAAATGAGTAAAAGTGAGAAACTGTTCTTATAAAACCAATATTGTAAAAGCACATGCTGGAGTACACTGCTGAATTCTAGTGAAAGGAGAAGGAATTCCTTCCCCTAGCAATAAATATCTAATTTTGGTGACTGATGTAGTCCACCTTGAACCAAAACTGTTCTGTGTGCCTGCAAAAACAGTGTCCAAAATAATCTTACGAGGAATGTCATATGCTCAAAATACCAGCCGTGATTCAAAACTATTTATCATTGATCACTATCTGATGAACATATGGATCTCAAATTAAATTAAAGTCATCTTAAATGTCTGGAAACTGCTAAAGAGCAAGAACAGAGTCTTTCTCTTATCATCTGGAGCAAACAGCACCCCGGCATAAAACTTGCCTTGAACGTGACGGGTTCCAACATTGCCCTAAATTAGGTAAATGGGCACCACTCATCACTTAGCTTTAGCAGCCTTGTCCTGGCAAGGAAACCCACAGCCATGACCTGTTACCAAAAAAACTCACATCAACAAGAAAGAGTTTTCATAATCTGTCATGGGAAAGTCAAAATCAGCCACATTGACGTGTCAGCTCCAAACTTGTTCAGTTATAACAACCATAATATTTTCTGTTTCTTTCCATTGCCTGAAAGTTAGAACTTGTTTATGCTCAGTAGGAATGTCCTTTGAATAACAGCTATTACCTGTCCTTCCCCATTACCATCTCATAGGATCAATAGCAGGGCTGTTTACAGAAAATTCATGGTGGATGTCGGTAGTTTAGACTTTGCAAAGTAGATCTGGTTTTGGCTGTATAACATTATCGAGGATTGCCTCAGGTTGAATGCCACTGCCTGAGACTGTACATCAAGGATTTCTTCCCTTTCTGTTGGTGCTCATGTTTTATACATACACTTATATACTGCCTTAATGTTTTTCCTTTCTTACTCGTTACTTGAAACATTTCTAGTATATAGCATTACTTCATTTGAAACTCTTGAATCCAATATTCAGATTTTACAGTGAAGTCACATCATGAGAAATTTTCTGTCTTTTATAGCATTGCTCCAAATCCACAGCAGTCTTAATCAAGTCACACTGTTTCCTCTAAGTCCTTATTTTGAGCTCCAAAGGCTGAACTGTTTAAACTGTCAAAGGACTAAGAGTAAGCTTGTGATATTCCCTTTACCTTTAGTATTGTGTTTCTGGAACCACTGAGCAACCCTAACCCATACCAACTGTCAGCAGTATGAAGTACTGCAAATACTTGCTTTAACTCAGAAATTCATACTTTTTGTACTCCCAAATAAGACGGACACACAGACACACTGTTTTCCTTTCCTCTAAGTTTAACATTAAATCTCTCTATTTAAATAATACTTGCAGAGATTAATAAGGAATGGCTGACCTGGATCCCAGATGCCCATGCTGATCTGTGGTGCCCATGTAGTCAAAGACAGTTCTCATGACTGTCGCTGATTTGAGGGAAGGTGGAAATCCAACCCATGGCAAGACGGCTGTATGCTAGTGAGGCAGGTGTGGTGAACTGAAATGATCATTTCTAGATTCTTCACAGAAGAAACTACTCAAATTAGAAAACTCAGTGACGAGCAGATGCTAATCCTCATTAGGTTTTACCATCTGATCATGTGATTAACAATTGTAAAGAAACACAAGTGGAAGTGATAAGGAAATAACGAAGCAGCCAGGTACAAAGTGGCCGTGCCACTTCTGTCCACCTCCCACCCATGCATTTATTATGTTTCAATAAAAGACATGCCAAAAATTAACACAAATCTTGTTATAAACAAAAAAGCATAGTATGGTTGAACTTTATGCCTCTTATACGTTCTTTTTTTATTAATGTTTCCTGTACGATGCTCAGCCTGTCCTTAAAGCATTGAGCAAGTCACAGCAGTCAGAGTGCTGCTGTATATTGGTAAGAACAGCTGCTGCAGCGTTCCCTGCCTGGAACAGAAACGGAGTTTTATAAACAAATAAAAAAGGCAAAAAAGCTACCAAGTTCCACAAATCCGTGCTTCCTACTTTATACAGATGTGGTTTCTGTGAATAGGCACACACCACCAGAAATCTCACTCCTATTTCTGCACTCATCCAAGTCTGCAGATCTGATGCTCTGTGCTGAATATCCCACCGACAATTCACCCGCTGGTCCCTGCACTGAATGGAAGGCAGCACCCAGGAGAAGAACTGTCTTGCCCTGGACCTGATGGGCTACTGTGGATTTGTAGCCCTATTTCTCCTCTCTCTTCTCCCACTGCTTGAGGCAGATTTCAAGCTCTGAAAATGCAGGGCAGAAGCAGTCTCCATGCTCCCCTGGATGAAAGCACCACCATTTCAGCTGTGCAACATCAAAAATCCACCCATATTTCTGCACGCTCCAAAAGTGACTACTGCAGAACACCTAGTGGAAGCCTCAAACTGAAGAAACCCTCTAGCACCTTGAGAAAAAGATTATAGTCCTTTATATGTGGCTTTGGTGACCAAAATGCCAACAACAGTAGACATTTATCACTGTGGCACAGAATGGGAGCATCTCATAAATGCTAATAATATTCCAGCACTGCTGAAAGCGTGGAATTGCCACACACAGCCCTCCTCTCCACAGCAGACAGTAACTGAGGTGCAGACACAGCCAGGATCTGAACTGAACCCATCCAGAACTGGAGAAGAGTCCCAATTCATCTTACTTACTGCATATTGTACTTTACATTTAGTCTTTCTTGCTTCTAGCTCTTATTAAACCATTATTTAACTTCTCCAGCCTTCTAATGGCCAAATTCTGAACCTCATTATTTTGCTGAACTGTCCAACTTGAAAAGTTATCCCTAATGAAAACCATTGCCTGGCTCTTTTCTGTGTTTAGGGAAAATGGGCAGCGCGATTCAACAGCTCCTGCCCCGAATCCCTTTGACAGGATGCTGTAAACCATCTTCCCAGAAACACAACTTTTTCACTCTCTAGCAATGGCATCTTTTATGCCATTTATGGACTGAATAGATAAGATTTCAGAGAGACCTCGCAGATATTAGATATTCTGTTTTGGGGTTCTCAAATGGAATATTCAAGAATATTGATTTTATAAGTGCAGTTACATCATATTCCCAAACATCAAAACACTTTAAAATGCTTTAAGGTGGATATCTGAAAACAGAACTCAAATGTCCATTAGCTACTTTCTTATAGAGACTTAGCTTTTCTAAAAGTTCTCAAGACAGTTAGGGACATAAATCCTGAGGACTTTTATTTATATTTATAATCCTGTCCCTGGCTGGCATGTTTGAAAATAAATAAAGCACAGAAAGACAAACAGAACAATTTAGGAAGGTCAGCCCCCTGGTCAGTACTCCATGATTTCTGTTCAGTTCCCACCCCTGCCACCAGCTTTGTTTCTAGCTATGGGCCACTAATCTTTGTCTGTCTTTTTCTCTCTCACAGCAGGTATAATAACCTGGTAAGGTTACCTTCCCTGATGTACCTAATAGGGAAGAGTCAAATATGCTGGATGCAACTGTTACATATTTTAAAGGGTAAGAGAAAAGGTAGGGAGAACATGTTCTCACACGGGGTTCTTGTTAAGTCAAAGGGAATTTTGCCTTGGCCTCACTGCAATCAAGATTTCCCCATTAAACAGACACGGATCCTGTATCCAATCTCTAAACCCATTCTGTCTGATGCAGTATCACAGTTCCTGTACCTCCCTTACCTATTTCACAGCCTGGGATAAAAGCAGGATACAAGGGGCATACTGAAAACCTGCAGTCAGTGTGCTGCAGAGGCGGCCAACATGCTGGCATGTGTGCATCAGGACGGCTTCAGGTTAAAAGAGAGTCTTTTATTAAGACAGTAAGACAACTCCTGCAGCAGTCACACTTTCCGACGCAGACAGAATCCTTCCAAACCTGACGTGGTCAGAATGCGATCCCAAGTTCCACGTATTACATTGATTTTATAATTGATTATATTCTTGGGATCAGTATCTGGAAACCAGTAAGACATAATTTTTTGAACTGATTTGTCTCTCTGGACAGCTGCTTCTTACAACCTCCGACTTTCCAATAGATGATGACAGCACAGTGAATGATGGCTCAACTATTGCAATCATTCACTACCACCCTGTGGGCTGTAATCCAAAACTTTCCGATACTTCATTTTTTCCATACAGTAAATCATTATTGGGAAGAAAGTCTCCAGAATTCCACTAATGTGAGTGCACTTCTTTGCTAGCCAAAGGGTTGGAAGGGGCGACTCAAATACATCTGGTGTGAAGCAACATGCACTCCCACTGCTGACCACCTACCCCTCTACTCAGCAGAAGTTAATCTGGAGACACCTCTTCCACTGGCAGCTCAATACTTTCAATACCTTGATATTTTAAAGCCTTTTTTTCCACCAGGTATTTACTGCCTTGTAACCATACAGCTAAGAATCCAAATTCCACTAAAATCAATGAGAATCTTCCCATTGATTTAACCCCAGTAAGATTTGGCAAGCCAAAGCTTGCACACAGAAGTATGGTCCTTCTTAAAACCTGAAAGCCAGCTAGCAATTGGTAAGGTACATTTACTAGCCACAGCCACCGGGGAAAGTGGTGTGTCTAAGGATGTGGCATTGCCATTGTCCCGTGCAGGAATGTGTGTACGGGGTACAACATCACACACATCAGGGTCAAATGACTGACTGCCTGCAAGTGTGTTACCTACCCCTGCTCATGCCTCCCAAGGAAATCCATATGGGCAGCTCCCTTGAGTCAGCTCCACATGCCTGCCACTGCCAGAGCAGTGCGCTCAGCCCCGTGGCAAGCAAAGGCAAACACCACCACTAAGGCTGGAGGGAAGAATGACAGAGAGAAAAACCACCAGTGAAACACTATGGGGAGCTAAGAAGTGAACTGATGCAAAGAACAAAACCCCCTTAGCACTGGCCTTCAAAATCCCTGCAGCTGCAGGACATGCAACAGCAGTATCCCCTCTCCGCTCCCAACATGCTTGCAGCACGCTGGAAGGAACTGGTATTGCCACTCACTGGAAAGAGTACCTAGTTTAGTGACTCTTGTTCAGGGATCTCAGAGGCCTTGAAGACAATGACTTCACTTAGCAGGGAGTCTTGCCTTCCAAGTGCATCTCTACATGTGAGAAGGCCCTGGGCTGGTGGTTCCCTTCCAGAGAGCCGACTCCTCCCCAGAAAGGGGACTGGTTTCTCCAAGTACAGAAGCATCACTTTCCTATTTTTAGTAAACACCACCACCCTAACTGGCTTTAATTCTTGATGACTTCTTCAGGCGTTACCACTTCACTTTAGCTGGCAATCATTTTGCCGTGATTAACTATTAGCTTCAAAAGTACCAACTTTGTATTTCCTGGCCTTTACGGTAAAGAGCTTTAAAACTATAAAGCTTAGCATTCTATTTGCAGAAGGACACAAGTCCAGTTATAGTCCTCCAGAGCAAAACACATTATACAGACCTACTAGAAACCAATTCCTGCTCCAAAGAGTTTACAATTTAAATCTGTGATTGAACACTTGTTCGCATCCTTATCTTGAGGGAGGTAGGTTGTTCCAAAGACTCTGAAGTGATTATTCATCCTATTCATGAATTCAAGAGCATGCATATATATTTGCACAACTGGAAAAGGCCACAAGTGCTGGAATAACAGCAGGTGGATATAAAGTGAGATAATTGTGACTAATGCAACAAGCGGTGGCTACAGAAAAGTAGCTGCCTAGCTGGTGCTGAATATTTTGTTGGCAGTATGCTTGGGGCAAAAATCAAGGAGAGATTTGAAAAAGGACAGTGCAGTGTTTTGTAGGCTTTTAGGAGAGCTTTTCTTACGCATTATTACAGGAGAAAGCATGAAAATGTCTGATGGAGATTGGATTAATGACTTAATTTCTGGGAAGTATTATTTTACCTAGCACACTGTAGAAAAACTCATAATTTAAGTAATATGACATTAGCAATTTCCACAAAGCTTAGAGAAAGAGTCTAGACAAGAATTACACTCAAACCCAAGGATCACACTTCAGGACCACGTTTAACACCCATATCCTGTAATAGGATCCACCACACAGAGGTCTCATCAATTTTCCTGCTTTCTCTGACTCTGCTTTCATGCAGACAGGAGCCAGGCTGATTGAACAGTGGGGCTGGGAAATACCAGCCCAGGGGGGCTGCACTGCTGCTGAAGGTGAACACAATCCCACTCCAGCTGCACTGGTTGTGGATTATAGAGCACCATGAACTGGGCAGCACCCTTTTGCAACCGCATCCGTCACTGAAATGCACTAGAGAGATGGAAGTCAGAAAACAATATAAAAATCTCTTTCTGCTAAATGATGTTATGGACTGTAGATTTCCTCCAGATGTGCCAGTATTTTACTTTTAGAGGGAAGCTTCACTGTTGTGGCTAAAACAAATGTTGCAAGCAATAAAAATATTACAAGGCTACAAAGAGCCATTTCTCAGCTTGCAGAGGCTGGACAGCTGAGATCTGCAGGCACAGGATGGGAGTCTTGGTTGGCTCAGAATTACTTCAGATTCAGGGAAGGGGGTAGGTTTTGCTATTTTCTTCTCTGTTGTATTGTCTATTAAACATTCATATTCTAAAATTTGCTTTACTTTCCAGTTACCTAATTTATAACCCTCTCTATTTTTATCTACTCTTTGAGGTTCTCTCATTTTTCAGGCCATCAAGAGGTACACACAACACTGCTTGCCCTTTTAATAGGTGTTCTGGGATTTGTGGCTGTAAATTTTGTCCACAGAAACCTGCGAGAGTGTGATGAGCACCACTGATAAGGGGGTCTAGCCACCCTACAAAGATAAGAAGACAAGCTAGCAAGAGCCTATGAGTGGCATCTAGGAATTATCACATAAAGAGCAGCACAACTCTCCCTTCGAGGTGTGCAGGAAGGTCACAACCTGCCTCTGACCGCTCTGTGACAACATGTGGCTGCCTGGAGAGTATAGCACTAGTCAAAGCAGACACAGGGCAGAGAGTTTAGCTGTAAGCCATGAAAACCTACGACAAAGCCCTACCATCAGAACACAAACCGAATCCCACGCTTGTCTTTATGCAGGAAAATGTATTTGGGCGGTCAGCGCGCTCTGGGCACCCGTTGAGTGTGTCGGAAGGTGGCCTGCCCTGTGTTTGCAGCAGGAGGAGGCAGCGTGGCGGGCAGCTCTCCGACCCGCTGTGCCACACAGCCCAGCCGTGCCAGGGAGCTGGGCAGCGCGAGGAGGTTTCGTCCCTGCAGGTCTGTATCAGGGCACGCTGCAGCGCTGTCACCCAGACTTGCTGCCGGGCAGGGCTGAAAGCTACAAACAATCCAGTAGAAGGAAGGAGGTAATAAATACTGGATGGAGAAGAATTTCCAGCTGCTGGTTAGCTGCTGAAAAAAGGCATCAGGACTGCCAGACTCTAATGTCTTCATAGTCAGCTGTGGCTCTGCAGTGAGGTTCAAGAGTTGCCGATACAATTTATTTTAAAATATTCTGAATATCATGCTAAAAATAATGGAAAACAGAGTTACCCAGAAGGAGTGGCCTTTCTGATAATCTTTAAAACGCATTCACACTTAATGCCACTTTTTAAAATTCCTGTAAAATGCACTCGAGCAAGGGATGCTGTGCAGCAGGGAGGTATTAATGAAGCACGTTAGTGCGAATCTGGTTTTGCTCAGTTAACTTTAGGCTATTGCTGTTTTATTACGTGAATAAATTAGTCAGGTCCTATTTATTACACATCTTTATTTGGCTTTACATCTTCTGAGCACCAAGGGTGAACAGAGGCAGCTGAGGCTCGGAGACACGGTGAACTGTTAACACATCAAGATGTTTGACTCTGTTCTGATCCACTGGCCAAAACCACCGACACCATGAGCTGCATTTTATCTTCTAGGAAATTCGTGGTGTGCGGGGGAGGCCAGTCGCCTGCTCATGAGCTGACTGATCCCACAGGAACACAGTCTCACTGAGCAACAGCTTACTGTAATGGTTCCTACTGGTTTCACAAGGTCTTTCCAGCATGAAGACCAAATCAATATCCCAAATGGAATAAAGTCTTTGGGAGGTCTACATGAAAGAACTGTAATACATCACTTGGTATTCCCAGCCAAAACTAGGACAGAAACTTTAAATAAATACATCTTTAAATGGTGATGGAGCCAGTGACTTTGCTCACTCTTTAAAAAAACCTGCCAAGTTCAGCAGCATTACTTCTCTCTCCCTTTACCTAGAAATAATAAACAGCCTTTGTCTGTTACACATTGGAGCATTCTGTAAATGGAAGAAATACCAAAGTATTTGGGTGCCAGCAGCACATCAGCAGTAATGTCATTCAAGCATCTCCTAGCAACAAAGAGGGGTTGGTTATCCCCAGAACCACCGTATTAATTTTGACAAGGAGCTACACTAAAGCTGAGGGTCTGGGTATGCCATAATGTTAGGGGACAAGAGCAGCCCCACAGCAATGCAACCTGGTCATCTCCTGGCAACACCAACCCCTTCCCTTCCCAATTTTAGTGTTATTTTGAATTCTAAATTAGCTCATAGCTTGGCACATCCGAGCGTGTGAAAGTCCTGCCTATGTGTGAGGAGGTGTTGAGCCCTTAATCTGCATTAGACCACCTGAAACTGGTGATGCTTCAGTGCCATAACCCAGCACTGGTTCTGCCTAGCTCACATTCAGGCAAGGAGTCCTCCCTCTGCCCTCACTTCTGCAGTGGCCCCAGGACAGGCAGCCTGAGTGCAGGATCGACACCAGGTCCTACACACTGCATTGGGCAGCTCAGCTTGACTAGCGTGGCACTGGGTACCACCACTGCAGCATTTCAGTTCAGCTTCAGATCGGAAATGTGCGGAAAGCTGACACAGAACAATGTGAGAATAATGGCAGAGAGGTAGGAAATTTAGTGACAAGAGGCTCCAAGTCCATGGATTCAGCAATGAGAACTCAGGTCTGTTCAAGACTTGTGTCTCTCCCACTGACTTCCAGCAAACTCCAGAGAGGAGTACCAAAACCTTCTGTGCATCTTTTTATGCAAATATGAAATGGTTTAACATTTCCTGGAGCGGTAGCAGCAGGTAATGGCAGAGTGGAAGGACCCAGATAACTACAACATAAGTTCCATCTAAAAACGTGAAGTCTTCTGCAGTGCCAGAGCTCAAAGCTGAAATCCACAGGATGCTTTTTCCCTTTGCTTCTTTGACACTGAATCTTCTACTTTTTACACCTCACAGCGTTTCACTGATCACATTGGTAGCAGGGAGATAAGAAAGCAAGGAGTAGTGAAGATGTACTTATAAAGGAATGTAATCTTAAAAAGTCATTTAAATATGAGAAATATATTTTCTTATTGTATCAGCTGGAAATAAAAACAACAAAAAAAAGAATTTGGTAAAACATTCTGCATTCCTCAAGTTCTGAGTTTTAATTACAAGCCCTAAGTAAAGAACTTTACCTGTTCTGTAACCCCTACCACAGAAACAAGTAACAAGCCTGCTCTTGTACAAATCCTGGGATGCAGCAGCTGCTAAATCCCTCTCCTCTACGAGCTTCTGCTGCCGAAACAAAGCAATTCTTTTTAAATGCTGCTCAATATCTAGCAAAACTAAGCTAAAGATTAACGGTTTACAGTTTTCATTTGTATTTCCCTTAGAAACAAGAAAAGCAGCCAAGCAAACAGCCAATTACCTGAGTGCACGGCTGTCCCCTGGTCTGGTACAGCATGACTAAGAAAGTGTGTTCTGTATTTTTCAAAGAAAAGGAAAAAATCTGTCCTGCAACAAACCTGCCTTTACCCCTTTGAATCTTGGCTGTCATCAATTTTCAAGCCAACATTTTCTCTGCTGGGATTATTTCTTCTGTTTGTAGGAAATAAACCCTGGGATGAGGATATTATACACCCATCTTTTCCCCAGGGTACAGTAACTAACTGGGTATCTCCTTCTTAGTTCTATTTAGTATGTGCTAATGAATAAGATATATAAATGCTATCACTATTTTATATAAACGAACTTGAATTCAGTGGTGATCAGAAGATTTGGTCTCCCTGGCCTGCCAGCCGGTTGGGATTTGGACAGGAACACTGTGTGTGGGGTCATTTCAAGGTTTAAAGGAAAATTTCAAGACTTCCAACAAAAAGACTGCTTGAAGCAACTGTTCACGCTTGAGATGTGTCTCTGCTTGCGTGACAGGGCCTGGGCACAGCGATTTACTTCCAGTTGACATTTTGCTATTGTTTTACATAAGAGGCCAAGTTGGGAAAAACAGTGCACACAGGTGAGACTTCGGATATTCTGGGAACATTTTAACAACTTTTTTTACTCTGTACTGTTACTCATGAAATTCATAAAGGACATTTCAAGGACTGTTTCATTCAACACAAGTCAGGTAAGAGATCACTTCCTTTCCAATGAGGATGACAGCAATTACTTACTATAAAAGGGAAACTTCATACAAACAGCGTGGTGAGAATTGAGCACAAATACCCCATCCAAGCAGAAGTGCCATTTATATACCTGCCCTGCAACAAACTCTAGAGGCATTTGGCCAAAACCAGTTATCAGATAACTATACAGGACCTTTGATGGCCCATTCCTAACCAATCTGACCAAGAGGAAAAAATAGGTAACCAAACCACAACAAAGTACAAAGCTTTGCATAAAATTTGCTACCCTGAACCACAAAAGTGCAGGTCACAAGAGATGGGAACCTTGGATGAAAGTGCAGCAGTATCAGCTCTGTCCTTTTCCATAGAAAAACTACCTAAATAATTCCAACGTAACTTTGGGCATCCTTTTGTATATTTTCCCTTCCTGCTGGTACTGACAGAAACACTGAAACATTATAAAACTGACTTACATCACCACTATGATCAGCCTACCCGCAATCTGTACCACAGAGTTGACTTTGCAGTTACCCAGGCGTCCTCCCCTCCTCCAGCTCAGCTGGCCCACACCAGTGTTTCTGAACAAACAGAAATGCCTTACAAAATGGTTCTGCAAGTTCATGGATTAGAGGCTCCATTTTTTTTAAGCATTTATGCAATAGATTCTCATATCTTCAGAATTTAAAATAATCTCAAAATCTCATTTCTTGGAATCTCAAAATCTCATTTCTTGGCATTTACTTTATACTTGAAAACAGAGACATACTATAAAATTATAATAATACAGCATTTTTCACTGAATCTCAAATCATTACATGCATTGCTTTTTAAGAGATATTTTAAGGGATATTTTAAACACCAATTAAGAAAACATATAAAAACTTCTGTGAGCCAGAGCTTTGCACAGCCTCTCCTCAAGGAGCAAGGATGCCCCAGGTCCATGCTTCTCTCCAGACATTCTCCAGAAGCACAAAAGTATCTTCTTCTATTCAAAGGGCTTGTTTCAAAGCTGTGTCTTAGTCTAGCAGAAGTTTTCAACACCTTACACAGTGCTGCTGAGAGAGCGAATGATAAAGGCAGTGGGAACAACAGAGAAAATGCAGTTTAAAAGATGGATCAGGGGATCAAGTTTCTGGGCCAGACTGCCTTTTCTTGTCTAGGGATTGCTCTGGTCCTGGCAGCCTCAGAAACACCAGCAGAAATAATATGTCGAAACTAAAGTTTTGTAAAGAACTTCTGTAAAAATACTGAATTCCATTAACAAGTTTCTGGTTTATTAACTGCTTCAAAAAGTCATTTTGCAGCAAGCGTGTTGTATTAGCTCAGAATATCATTTGTCACACCGGACAATACCAGTGCTGGTATTGACTTTTCCCCTGCTGCTCACTGTAACTGTGAATAAGCTGTTAACTTGTCCTAGTTAAGTGTTGCTCCTACTTTTACTCCAGAAGCACCAGTAAACAAAGATGTGCATAAATATGTGCTTTTATATA